>CM064498.1:35132401-35254832 GCA_032716605.1 Paralithodes platypus
AGCGCTGCCGCACTTATGTCATGAGCCAGCGCTTGATTTAGTAAAGCGCGACCAGATTTGAGTATCTGGGGCATTACCTGCTTCCGATCTCCGTATGACTAGGCCGTGGGTTAGTGGGGCTATTACACTGGCAACTCTTGGGGACTGACTTGGGGAAAAACAGCCTTAAAACTTCAGACAATTTGGACACCCTACGTCAGCAAGGCTAATTAAACTGGTTACCATCAGGATTAAAAATTTGGACTGGTGAGGCCATCAAAAAGGTTGTCTGATGCATGTACGGTCTGTGGGAGGTTTAAAAGAGCCAAGCCCCGACCCGTTGTCTGTTTGCCCATGGCATCCAGTGTTTAATGAGGCCGTAGCCATGGATTTGAAGGTTTGGGGGAGGCGTTGTTTCTTAGTCCTTGTTTGATTTGGCAAAACTCGGTTTTGCACTGCTACAGTTATAGGGGACATTCTGCGGCCACTATCATCAAGGGAGTATTCCGGAGCTTGGTATGTTTGTTGCACAAGGAAATTTCTCTCTGATAATGGTTGTGAATTCAACAATGCTGAGATGCGAGAGTTGGGTGGTATGGCCTTCAACATCAAGATCATGACAACGTCTGCAGAGAGTCCATGGAGCTATGGGGCCTGTGAACGTCAAAATGCGGTGATGGTGACATTGTTCGGAAGATAATGGCTGATAGCCGTTGTGACTTGGATGTGGCCTTGGCTTGGGCGGTATCGGCGAGAAATTCTCTCCAATTTTGCGGGGTATTCTCCTAATCAGCTTGTTTTGGTCTAAACCCTGGCCTGAACGGTGTGCGAGAACGATCTTCCAGCCTTGAAACTTCCATCAACATCTGAAATTGTAAGGGTCAATCTGAACGCTCTTCATTTGGCCACGACAGGAATTCAATCAAGGCTGAATCAAGTGAACGCCTGTCCAGGGCTCTGCAGCACAACATACGTTAGAGTGATTTGAACGACATTAGCAATGGCGACGAAGTCTTCTACAAGAGGAATGACAATCATGAGTGGTATGGTCCCCGGAATTGTGATAGGCAGAGATGGAAACAAGTTTTGGTGAGACACGGCGGGGTCTACGTGAGAGTGCATTGCGTATCGTCTGTCGCACGCTCCGGAGCGGAATATTGCAATTGGGGGCCATGAGAACATTGAAAGTGTCAGCGGGATGGGAGTGATGCAGTCCAAGATAGGCCTACTGATGATCAAGATGACGATTCGGAAAATTATGAGATTCCGGTTGAACAGCCTCATGTTTCACGATGGTGAAAATCTAGATGAAAAGCCTCCCACAGTATCTATTGGTCAACGTATTAAAGGAATACACTCGGAAAGTGGAGAATTAATATCTGGGAGGATTGTGAGTCAGGCGGGTAAAGCCACTGGGAAATACAGACACTGCTACAATTTGAAGAAGGACTCTGACGGAAACATTGGTTGGGTGGATTTGCAGAAAGATTTTAGCTCGTGGGAAGCGGTTGATGACAAAGTGGAGATGCTTGTCCTTTTCAACTCTGAGGATGTAATATGTGCCAAGGACAGTGAAATTACAAACTGGCAAGACAATAATGTGTATGAGGAAGTAGAGGATGTTAGACAAGATGCCATATCAGTTCAATGGGTTGTGACAGAGAAAATGAAGAATGGAAAGCCGTTTGTTAAAGCCTGTTTAGTCGCCAGAGGTTTTGAGGAAGACACAGTGAGCCTCTGGAAAGATTCCCCGACATGCTCGAAGGAAGCGGTGCGTTTGGCACTTTCTTTGGCCTCCACCAATCGATGGGATTGTCACGCTATGGACGTGAAGGCTGCCTACCTGCAAGGTCATGACATCGAGCGAGTTGTTCATCTACGTCCTCCGCCGGAATATGCTAACGGCAAGCTGTGGCGTTTGAAGAAAACGGTTTATGGCCTTTGTGATGCTGCTAGGCATTGGTATCTGCGTGTAAGGGATCAGTTGTTGGATCTCGGAGCCAAAGTATCATCACTGGATTCAACGCTGTTCTCTTGGAGCAATGATGGTAAACTCGGAGGCCTTGTATGCGTTTATGTCGATGACTTTCTTTGGGCTGGTACACTGGAGTTTGAGCAGAAAGTGATAGACCGTTTAAGTCAAATATTTCGCGTCGGCAGTTCGGAATCTAAAACCTTCAAGTACGTGGGTCTAAATTATTAGTGGCCCCTCCATCATTGACGAACATGCCTATTACATAAGGCATCCTCTTCAAACACTAATCCGCCGTAGTTTTGAATCTACCGCGCAGAGCATTTAAAAACTGAGGAGCCTTCATCATGAGCGCACGCGACCTAACTCATGGCTTCAGTCATTATGAATTGGGTTCTCACTACGAAAAAACTTCGTAAAAATAAAACAAAAAGAAAATAAGAATAACTATCCAATAAGCTTTCCATCATATCGTGGATGTACTTGTGTGGATCTCTGACCAGACGCTGATTCAGGCGTCATTCTTCCTTCTCTGCTCTGCGTTCAGCCTGCCCGGACGTGCCTCCCCACGCTCCGCTAGTTCCGCATTCGTGGCGTCCCTAGTGAGTTTTTTCTCATTTGTTTACTCCAGGATGTATCGAGTAAGGTTAGGATAGGCGTAGCAGGAGTGTCCTGGGCTGGTTGCCCGCAGTGCAGTGTATTTTGGGTCGTGTGTATGGGGCATCTATTTCGGATGTACCCTGGTGGTCCCGTTGTGGACATGTGAATTTTTTCACAGCTGTGTTAGTTTGTGATGCAGGCGGCTTTCACTACGCGTTAGTTAGTGCTGCCTTTTATCTTTCTGATGAGGTAAGCTTTGTTTCTGACGTTCCCAGCGTATTTTTCTTCACTTAGTGAAGTTTTTTCTGGGTCCCGAGTCAGTCTTCCCTTGGTCGGAAGTTTGTGCTACGGTGGTGTGTTGGCGGTGGTTCCTGTTGTGATATTTCCAGTGTTTGTGTATATTTCAACTTTTATTATGCCGTCTACCTAGGCCTAGCCAGCCGCTCGTAGCTTTGCCACATGTACTAGTGTTATTGTTTATTATTTATAAATATGCCCTACTGTGTCATGTGTATCCGGGTTTTAGTTGTGTATTGGCTAATTCCTCGGACTATAATTGTTTCCTGGTTTAGTTGTGTATTGGCTAATTCCACGGATTATTGAGTGACCTTGGGTTTGTCGAGCGTGGCTCTCCTCGTGTCTCCTGTTTGGTCAGATGGTGTCTGTTCAGGGTGGGTTGCCTTCCGGCGGGGTTTTCTCGGTTTCACCATGAAAATCCCGGCCGCGAGCCGTGTTGGGCCACACGTGGTTGTTAACACTGGCTTGTTTCCCCGGCGTTGGGGTGTCTGTGGCTCTCCAGGACTGCGTCTCTGTGGGTGCCTGGTTTCAGGCCTCCTTTGATTCCCGACGGGATGGCTGTTCCCATCTATAAAACGTTGTTCATGCGGACATACGTTATGTAGTTTTTCTACCCGGTTTTACAAAAACCACTTGAAAAACCTAGCTGTTGTTTTAGGCTTTCCTCCCCGGCGATCTTTTACAAAGAAGTGGGGACAGGAACTTATGGGGCTAACGTTTGGACATCTCACCCGGCGGGTGCACCTGGGTAGGGTGGGATGAACGACTTATGTCTTTCAGTTAGTTAACCAATCCATTTTAGTGATACTATGTGTATCGCCGCCTTTACTCTTACGGCGATTGAAGGTTCAAATTAGGTTAATTTATCAATTCTTCTCACCCGGCGGGTGCTCCTAGGTGGAGGAACTAAGGAATTTACAAAATTCGATTTCGATTTAACCACTTAATTTAGTGATACAAGTAGGTATCGCCGCCTTCAAACTTACGGCGATCTTTTGTGACAATTCGTTAGACATCAGATCTCGTATCATCCTGCCCTGTGCTATTCTACTAAAATATTTCAAGGGCCGGCGTCTTTATGGGGGGTTGCTTTGTTACAAAATTGAATCTTGAGACAGTCACCACCACCAAGAGACTATAAGCGCCATGCTGGACCGTTATATTATATCAGAGGGTATTCTTCACTTTCTTTAACAAAAGATTTGTTTAGATTTTCTGAACCCCGCCGCGTAGCGAGCTGTGTTTGTGTCAATTACATCTCGTTACCCGGCGGGTTATTAACACTTGTGTGCGAACATGTTGGGTTAACCTTATGAGCATTAATTCCTGGAAATTTTCTTTTTTTTCCAGAGCTGAGCTCCGGCGGACCAATACAGACCCGGCGGTAGTTTCCTCCCACCAGTCTCTGTCATGGCTACCGTGGCCCCAGTTTTTGCTTTGTGCACTACCCCTGCTTGTGCTGGTATCCCTATTTTTGCGCATACCCGTTGCATAAGGTGTGTTAAATGTCTAGACCGTTCAAGGGGTCTCTGGGTTATGCGTAATTGTTCTTTTTGCTCCCAATTAGCTTTAAAGGTCCTTTGTGATAATGATAAGACCGCGGCGGTAGCGTTGAGAGAGGTTAGGCAACAGATGTCAGCCTACACTACCATTGTTGCGCATAAATCACTTCAATGTGACAACGTCCCCACTTTGGGATAGATTGCTCTCCGAACACCCTCCCCCTAAACGTTCCTCTAGAGTCACGAGTATTAAGCCGGCGGAGACTGGTCAGGGTTCTGTATCCTCTGCTGCTACACCTAAACGCCCAAGGGAGCCTACACCCCCGGTATCCGCCTCCTCGTCTCGGGCGAGATCCCGGTCTAGGTCTCCTCTTAGACACCAGTCATCTAGTCGTGCCTCTTCACCGGCGAGTAAGAAGAGTAGGACGGAAGGTTCCACCAGTGGTCACGGCGAGGATTCCTCCAGATCTAAGAATAGTTCGCGGTCACACCGTAGCCATAAATCCTCTAAAAAGGATTCACATAAACGGAAGTCCTCTCGACATTCACCAACTTCTAGTGCATCTCATCGTACCTCTACCCCAGACAGAGTTGTAGTTAAGGCCCAAGAGTCCAGTGCAGCGCCTGTCCCAAAAGAGGATTTGCCACTTAATATTTTAACCCTGGAATTGGAAAGTTCAGGGGGTTCAGTAATTGAGAATGTTTCAGACTCTCAAGAGAGCGTAGGCCAGGGCCTCGGTGTTTGGCGGTTTGCTCAACCAGGGTCTGACCACCCACGTCCGACTCAAACGAGTCACACAGTAGCCGATGTCCACAGGGACGCGGCGATCCCATCCTCTATCCCAGACTTATCTTGGCAACAAGGTACCCCTGCCTCGGCGGGGTCTTCTCAGGAGGATCAGGAGGAGAAAGACGAAGTTTCTATAATTTCGGAGATGGAAGGACAAGGGTCAGGCTCAGGCTTGGACGCCGCACAGGATACTAATGATTCACCTGTAAGTTCTTCATCAAACCATTTTGTTACGGCACAAGAAATTGATGGGCTGCTTACTCATGCTTTATCTAAATTTTTTGGCCAACAACAGGAAAACCCCACAATGGACTTGGGGGCTCCCAAGACAAGTTCTACGGTACGGCCTCTGATGACTTCGATTGATTTATCTAAGATCACTAACCCTCCCACTCTGTTAACCTCAGGGATCACGAGGCCTGCTACGGCGGCATTGACAACTTCAAATGTCAGGGTCATAACGGATGTCAATCCACCCCCTCTAGACAAAGCGCCTCTTAGAAAGGTAGCTATGCCCTTACTTTATGGGCCAGACGAGTCATGGGTTCTTTTGAACTCCTCTAAACCAGAGCTTGCCCAACCTACTTTGTCAGGGGAACTCCCGGTACCGCGTGAGTGGGTCATCCAGGGCAATAAGTCAAAGAAATTAAGGGCCGTGGATACTTTGGGTAATGTTCTGGACGTAAACATCAAGGCTATACCTAGTTATTATCACCAAGATTATTTTGTGTATGCTTCTAAGCCTGCTTTACCCCCTGCCTCAGCTTCAAAACTATTTTCAGACTGGTCTAAGCTGGATGGGTTTAATGATATTAAGACTCTGTCAGCTCTCACTCCTGAACTAGATTTACAGACCGTCACAGACGACGCAGCTAATCCAGTTTTGAAGGTGGGACAGTTGGGACCAGGACCTTGGGTAGATTGGGAGGTAGAGGCTCAAAACTTTGCAACCACTTTCACTTCTAAATCTTCCCACCAGATACCTCAGGATACTCATTCATGGTTCTCCATGCCGGTGGGTTCTGCCGGCGGGGTCCCGTCAGCTTTGTTTTCATTTCTAGCTGCCCCTAAGATTAATCTTTGTGAGCTGAAGGACCCGTTCACTACCCCTACCCCTACTCACCTAGACAGAGAATTTAGGCTACGGGGAAAAGCTTTTCGCCTGTTCTCGCAGTACATAGTATCTCAGCAGGTGGCTAAGTCTTTACTACGGTCCACTCAGGCAATCGCAGATGCGGATGCTCGAAGATCGGTTGAGTTATCCCGGCGACTGATTCTTCAGTCGTCAATCCAATCCTTGGGTGACATACGTACCGCCTTGCTTGAGGCGGTACGAGCACGACAAGATCTTAGGATGTCGTTAGTTCGCAAGCTACCTGATCGCATTGCTAATCAGGTGGTTATGTCACCAGTGCTTACTCCCTCTTTAATGACCCCTGAAGTGTGGCGAACAGTGTTCAATATGGCACAGGCCGTTAAGCACAGTCCCACCCCTTCTAAGAAACCTGCATTTAACTTCCCCAAACCCAGGCCTACTACTAAAGCTCAGCCAGGGGGATCTAAACCTTTTCTTCCGCCTAAGTCCTCCCACTCCCCCCAGGGTCAGTACAGGCATAGACAGAGTAGGTTTTCAGGTCAGAGAGGACGCGGCCAAAATAAACCAGGTCAGGGCCAGTCTTCGGCCAACACCAGCCAGCCGGCGAAGCGGCCAGCACCAACCCCACCATAAAAAAACTAAAGTCTCTCTCACTCCCGGCGCGTACCTTAACCCCTAAAAGTCAGCGCGCAACTTAAGTCGTATTTAATAAAGCTGGACTATGTGGCGGCGCTCGACATAGGTCGAGTGGCAATTTCAGCACGTAATGTTGCTGAGAGAGAGAGACAAGTGGTGGCAGGAGACTAGCGAGCGTATGACTGCTCCAGACCACCGCGGCGAACCTACTGACACGAATCTCAGCTCCCTCCTCCCTCTCTCACTCGCTACATACTGAATTATATGGGGAAAGTACCGAATTACATGCTTTTTGCACTCGCGTTGCACGGTTATTGCAAGAAAACTAGCCATCATAAAAGGATCGTTATGGTGTCATTCGAAAGCTCTGTTTATGCCCTTTCAGGGATAGGTACTTGTTTTACGTTCTGGGTCTTATTTAGGCATGAAAATGATCACGTAAACAGCCCTATTTTGGCTAAAAACACCCCGCTGGGTGGTACATATAAATAAACCGCATAGGCCGCTCTTAAGGTGTTAAGGCCGGAGGAACCGAGGGTAGTACAGCCGGCGAACCCTTGTCTGCTAACTGGGTCGTTCCGAACGTGTCACCAAGCATGGCCGTTAAACACTTGGGCACGGATGGTGGCACGCAAAAGCATCACTTGGCATGGCTCGGCGACCTCGATTACGTCAGCCGACAACGGCGAATTTTGTTTCTTTAGAGGATGGAGTCATAGCCGGAAATGATTGCCAAGAATGTCATCATCCCGGTCCCCCCAAATTACCCTGTATTCACATCCAAACTATTTTTGGTTCCCAAAAGGGACAGTGTTCAGATGAGGCCGGTCGTAGACCTGTCTTATCTGAATCTTCACATTCACAATGAATCTTTCAGAATGTTAACAGTACACCAAATCAGGCTAACACTTCCGCCGGGAGGTTGGATGTGTTCACTAGACCTGACAGACGCCTATTGGCACGTATCGGTCAACAAAAGATTTCAAAGGTTTTTGGCCTTACGGATCAGGCACCAAAATTTTGTTTTTTCAGAGGATGCCGTTCGGCTTGAACCTGGCACCTCGATTATTCACAAACTAGTCCCAAGCCCTGATGCCATTGTTAAAACAAGGGATCAGAGTGTTGTGGTATCTGGACGACTGGCTGGTGGTGGCAGAGACACAACAATTATGCATAAAACATGTCAATATCATTTTAAATCATGTCAAAACTCTAGGCTTCAAGGTAAATCTGGTAAAGTCAAACCTTGTTCCCTCACGAGTAATTCAGTGGATAGGGCTGGTCTGGGACACCGCCGCTCTCACTCTGAGTCAGAGTGTGGACAATCGCAACAGGTTTCGCAGGAAACTGTTCAGGTTTCTTCACAGTCTGACTACGACGCGAAGGGTCTGGGAGTCTCTGGTCGGCTCTCTCAACTGGATTCAACTAACTGTCAAGTTGGGCCGGTTGAAAGTAAAACGATTAATATGGAAGGCAACAAATATTTCCCGCTCTTACCGGCGGGAAAATTATGGCCCATCCCGAAATTAATCCACACCTTACTAGCGGTCTGGGCGAAGAGGGAAACATTGCACTCAATAATGTCATGGACCTCTCCTCCACCAACGGTATGGGTAGACACGGATGCGTCAGGCACAATAGGGTGGGGATTTCAGTCAAATCAGGGGCACCAGGGTCAGGGGCTTTGGTCCCACTTAGAAATCTCGCACATCAATGTCAAAGAATTACTAGTCCCCTTGTATTTCCTTCAGGCTCACGGCCCGGCGTTACGGGGCAAGTCGGTGGCCTTCAGAATGGACAATCTGAATGCAGTCCACTGTATTCAGAAACAAGGGTCAACGAGGTCAAGGAAGTTGCTAAACGTGTCTGAAGAGATTTTTGCTCTAGCCAACAGTCTAGATATTTATCTTCACGCATCTTATCTCCCAGGCGTAGCGAACGTCTGGGCAGACGCTCTGTCCCGGAGACAGAGCACGACAGTAGAATGGGAGCTCAAGCAACCCATTTTCAACCTAATGATTGCAGAGCTCTCCCATCCACAAGTGGATCTTTTTGCGTCCGAGGAGACTCACAAACTCCCTCTATACCTCACCCGCCGGGCGAAAACGCCGGCAGGGGGGCCAGACGCCCTAGTGACAGACTGGAACAGATGGAGCTCCATCTATCTGTTTCCACCGCCAGATGCGTCACTAATGTGCCACGTAGTGAACAAACTACGAGATTATCGAGGCTTAGTCTCGCTAATCGCGCCACTGTGGCCGGCGCAGTTGTGGTACCAGCAATTGAAAATGTGGTGCCCGGACCCGGTATCGCTCCCGGTCGGGTATTTCCACTTAGACACGATTGGCAACCTAGCGACCTCGCTGACTTTTGCATTATGGACATTCAGGAGGCCAAGTGGCTAGCACCATACGGTAGAGATGTGACCAATAAATTACTCAATCAATATACTCAGTCTACAAAACGACAGTATCAATCACATTGGCAAGCCTTTACTTCTTGGATCGTTAGGACAGAACAAACTGTACCCTCAGTGGCATTAGTTTTTAATTATTTGAATTATCTGTTTGAGCAGAAACGTTTATCTGTGGTAACATTAAAAAATCACTTAACTGCGATTAGAGTGCCCTTTTTAGACCTTACGGGTCTTTCCATACCGGTGGCGGAGGAAACAGGTTTTATGAGAGCATGTTTTAAACTACGCCCACCTCCCCGTCAGCTCATGCCTACTTGGTCTCTGGACAAAGCTTTGTCTTTGCTTCACTCTCGTCTGTACCAAAATACTGCAGACTTTGCATTACTCTTAAAAAAGGCGGTTTTCCTTTTGGCTTTGGCCACCGGAAACAGAGTGTCTGAGCTGGCGGCGATGAGCAACACACCTAATTGTCTTAGGTTTGGTAGACTAAATGAATGTATTTCCATTGCACCCTCCCCAGGTTTTGTAGCCAAGAATGAGCATAGTGCACACATGTTTTCTGAGTTCACGGTGCCGGCGTTAAAAAGGGGAAAGGTGCATCATAATTTATGTCCAGTGCAAGCTCTAACCAAATATTTGAGAGTAGCTCCTCGAAACCCCCAAGGTGCTTTATGGGTAGCAAGTACGGGTAAACGCTTACTTAAACGGCGATTAGCCTCTCTTCTGGTAGAAGTCATTAAAGAAAGTAATCCCGGCGTTGTGGGTCGGGCCCACGATTTACGCAAATGGGCAGCCTCTTTACGTTTCCTGAATTTTTTTTCAGTTGAAGACATAGCGTCCACGCAGTTGTGGGCGTCTAATCATACGTTTCTGTCTAGATACTAGTCAGTTGCTCTAGACAAACCTTCCTTACCATGTATAGCTTTAAGGCAGAGGGTCTAGGTGGCCCTGCAGTCACTTTTGTTTACTTTCACGGGAAAGGGGGGGGGGGGGGTGCAGTCAGTTGACATAGGACACCCTAGACCCCGCCGGAGTATGAGAGCTGTGATACAATTTAAGGTTAAAATGTGATATGAAAATTTCTCAGTGAGAAATTGTGCTAGTACAATGTTAAGTACAAAACAACGGTGTTGTTAGAGTAGTTTAGCTGCGAAAGCAATTTAATATTAGAATAATGGAGTTCCTTTGCAATTTATCTCCAAGTTTATGTTGGGGTTTATTATGTGCACATATAAACTTATAACTTGTTATTTTTTGTCACCACTCGTTGATTGGGGTGCCTTTGTAACTACAGATCTGTGTTCAGAATCTTCAGGGTTACCCATTTTTTGTCAGGCAGGCTTCTTTGAAGCACGCACCTGCCTGAACCCCCTTTTTCTTTTATTTTTTCGGCCTACGCCGTTGTTAAATATATTTTCAAAAGTAAGAATACTATGTGGTTGTTTTTATTATCTGCTTTTCTAGAGTTATGATATGATTACGAATGTCCCCCTCCAGTCTTAGAAATCAGGCATGTTCGTCAATGATGGAGGGGCCACTAATAAATTATAGGTTTGACTCCTGTAAGGAGATAAAGAAAACCTAATATTTAGTAGTGGCCCCGTAATCATTGACGACTGGGGCCCTCCCGACCGTCCCCTTCCCATTCGTTGATGTATTGAGGATTTTGGTTTACTTGATATGTCAGTGAAGGAAGAATGACGCCTGAATCAGCGTCTGGTCAGAGATCCACACAAGTACATCCACGATATGATGGAAAGCTTATTGGATAGTTATTCTTATTTTCTTTTTGTTTTTATTTTTTACGAAGTTTTTCCGTAGTGAGAACCCAATTCATAATGACTGAAGCCATGAGTGAGGTCGCGTGCACTCATGATGAAGGCTCCTCAGTTTTTAAATGCTCTGCGCGGTAGATTCAAAACTACGGCGGATTAGTGTTTGAAGAGGATGCCTTATGTAATAGGCATGTTCGTCAATGATTACGGGGCCACTACTAAATATTAGGTTTTCTTTATCTCCTTACAGGAGTCAAACCTATAATGTGGTCTCCAACACTGATGGCAGCATAACGCTTGACCAATGTCAGTACACTTCGTCTCTGAAACCAGTTACACTGAGCAGACATTGTACAACAGTGAAATCAGGAGAGCTGTCTGAATCTGAAAAATCTGAGTACCGAGCTTTAATAGGGCAACTCAATTGGATTGCCACACACACTCGGCCAGATATTGCATTTGATGTGTGTGAATAACGACCAAGCCACCGTAGCTGATTTGCTTAGGCTTAATAAGGTGATCACAAGGGTCAAGACCGACAACATGAAGCTATACATTCCGAGGATGGCGCCGCTCGACGACTGTTATATGGAATGTTTTTCGGATGCCTCATTTGCCAACCTTGTGGGTAATGGATCTCAAGGAGGTATGGTGATCTTCCTACGGGATGCGGGTGAGGCAAGATGTCCCCTATTCTGGCAGACTAGAAAGATCAGGCAGGTCGTCAAATCTACACTATCTGCGGAGACATTGGCGCTACTTGAGTGTGTTGAGGCTGCTGTATATCTCGCCAACATATTGCAAGAGGTTTCTGGATGTGGAAAAATCAGGATAAAGTGTTTCGTCGACAACAAGAGTCTGGTGGATGCCCTCTACTCCTGTAAGAACGTAGAAGACAGGAGATTGCATATTGATATTTCTGTATTACGGGACATGTTAGAACGGGGGGAGATCTACGGGGTGTCTTGGTTGGATACTTCACTACAATTGGCTGACTGTCTTACCAAGAAAGGTGCCTCGACCGAACGGCTGCGTGCAGCAGTCAGCCAATACTAGAAAATTTATGATTTACTCCAAGGGATATCACATATCTGTATGTGTCAATTAACTGGGTCATTGATGGTTCGGTACTTAAACGAACGTCTAAGTATTGGGTTGAACTGGGTAATTTGTGGTACTTAAACAAGAGTCTAAGTATTGGATTGATCGTCAAGAGTTCCGCCTCGTCCATGGAATTATTCGTCAACTTAAGAAGAGAGGACGAGTGTGTTGGTGTGACGTCGCTATGCGGTGACGTCACGGGAAGGCGCGCAATGTAGTGGGCCCACGCCGACGCTGACACTGACGCCGACGATGTGGCTGGGCGCGCAATGTGATGGGCCCATGTCGACGCCGACGCCGACGCCTACGATGTTGCTGGATTGGCGGACCCACGCACTTCAACAACGGAAGTCAGTGAGTGAGGTTGTGCGACATCAAGGTTGCAGGATGTTTACGAACACGCAGCCGACCTTGTTTGTAGAATCATTAATAAATCGTTCTCTGAAGGTACATTTCCTCGGACTGAGAAATCAGCTATTGTACATCCTCTCATTAAAAAATCAGGTCTTGACGTGCAGGACTTGTCAAGCTACCGCCCAGTCTCTAATTTGTCATTCCTCTCTAAGATTATGGAATGCGCTATCCTAGACCAGCTACTACCTGTGTTGGAGGCCAACGGGACTATTCCCCACCTTCAATCTGCTTATAAGAAACATCACTCTACCGAGACTGCTCTTTGTAGGGTTCATAACGATCTAGTGATGGAGTGCTGTGCCGGTAACTCATCTCTATTGGTCTTGTTGGATCTCTCTGCTGCTTTTGACACGGTCGATCATCGGTTGTTGCTAGACGACCTACAGCAGTCCGGAATTAGTGACAGGGCACTTGCTTTGCTTAAACATATTTATCTAATCGAACCCAATCAGTGATGGTGGGTGATGCTATGTCTGATCCAGTTACTCTACTGTGTGGGGGTGCCTCAGGGTTCTGTGCTGGGCCCTATTCTATTTGTTGTGTACACAAGCAGTCTGGCATCTCTTCTTCGTGCCCATGGATTATCATATAATTTTTATGCTGATGACACTCAAGTCTATGTTAAGATAAATTATGTAGGATATATAAAGGACAGAATGAAAATTTTGATGTCGGATATAAAGATCTGGATGGTTCGCAGAAAGCTGAAACTGAACGATGGGAAAACTGAGCTAATTGTTATCCATGGAAACAGGAGGACTGGTGTCAATGACTTTGGAGAAGCAGAACTCTTGTGTCAAGAATCTCGGTGTGTTCTTTGACTCAAAACTTAGTTTTAAAAAGCAAATTGATCAAATAGTCAAAACTTGCAACTATCAGATTCGTAACTTATATGTTGTCCGAAAATCGCTGGACAAACAGTGTCTTTTGACACTGATTCACTCTCAAATCATGTCTCGCATAGACTATTGTAACTCTCTATGGTTTGACCTACCAAAATATTTGCTACGAAAACTGCAGTCGGTAATAAATCGTGCTGCTCGACTGGTTTTTGGCCTCCCACCTAGAATGCCTACTACATCGAGTTTGATTGAGTTGCATTGGCTCCCGATCAAGGCCAGAATTGAGTTCAAGCTTTGTCGTATGGTTTTCAAAGGGGTTAAGTATGGTGAGCCAAAATACCTGGCTGAACTTTTGCTCCCCCAACGGGATCGACCTTGTATGTCTCTGCGCAGTGGGGATGATCTTTTGAGATTGGATGAGCCTACCGTTGCTTATCAGTCGGCTTTTGTATCTCGTGCTTTCTCCCACACGGCTCCAAGGTTGTATAATCGGTTGCCGGATTGTATTAAGCAGTCTATATCTGTTGAGTCCTTCAAGAAGCATTTAAAGACCTTTATGTTTCAAAAGTGTTACGACCTGGGGAATGGTGTAGTGACAGATGATTATTTATTAGTGGCCCCTCCATCATTGACGAACATGCCTATTACATAAGGCATCCTCTTCAAACACTAATCCGCCGTAGTTTTGAATCTACCGCGCAGAGCATTTAAAAACTGAGGAGCCTTCATCATGAGCGCACGCGACCTCACTCATGGCTTCAGTCATTATGAATTGGGTTCTCACTACGAAAAAACTTCGTAAAAAATAAAAACAAAAAGAAAATAAGAATAACTATCCAATAAGCTTTCCATCATATCGTGGATGTACTTGTGTGGATTTCTGACCAGACGCTGATTCAGGCGTCATTCTTCCTTCTCTGCTCTGCGCTTAGCCCGCCCGGACGTGCCTCCCCACGCTCCGCTGGTTCCGCATTTGTTGCGTCCCTAGTGAGTTTTTCTCATTTGTTTACTCCAGGATGTATCGAGTAAGGTTAGGATAGGCGTAGCAGGAGTGTCCTGGGCTGGTTGCCCGCAGTGCAGTGTATTTTGGGTCGAGTGTATGGGGCATCTATTTCGGATGTACCCTCGTGGTCCCGTTGTGGACATGTGAACTTTTTCACAGTTGAGTTAGTTTGTGATGCAGGCGGCTTTCACTACGCGTTAATTATTGCTGCCTTTTATCTTTCTGATGAGGTAAGCTTTGTTTTCTGACGTTCCCAGCGTATTTTTCTTCACTTGGTGAAGTTTTTTCTGGGTCCCGAGTCAGTCTTCCCTGGGTTGGAAGTTGTTGCTACGGTGGTGTGTTGGCGGTGGTTCCTGTTGTGATATTTTCAGTGTGTGTGTATATTTCAACTGTTATTATGCCGTCTGCCTAGGCCTAGCCAGCCGCTCGTAGCTTTGCCACATGTACTAGTGTTATTATTTATTATTTATAAATATGCCCTACTGTGTCATGTGTATCCGGGTTTTAGTTGTGTATTGGCTAATTCCTCGGACTATAATTGTTTCCTGGTTTAGTTGTGTATTGGCTAATTCCACGGATTTTGGTGTGACCTTGGGTTAGTCGTGCGTGGCTCTCCTCGTGTCTTGTGTTGTTCAGATGGTGTCTGTTCAGGGTGGGTTTCCTTCCGGCGGGTTTTTTCTCGGTTTCACCATGAAAAAATCCTGGCCGAGAGCCGTGTTGGGCCACACGTGGTTGTTAACACTGGCTTGTATCCCCGGCGTGGCGGGGGGTCTGTGGCTCTCCAGGACTGCGTCTCTGTGGGTGCCTGGTTTCAGGCCTCCTTTGATTCCCGGCGGGATGGCTGTACCCATCCATATAAAACGGCGTTCTTGTGGACATACGTTTTGGGAGTTTTTCTACCTGGTTTTACGACAACCACATGAAAAACCTAGCTGTTGCTTAGGCTTTCCTCCCCGGCGATCTTTTACAAAGAAGTGGGGACAGGAACTTATGGGGTTAACTTTTAAACTTCTCACCCGGCGGGTGCACCTGGGTAGGGTGGGATGAACGACTTATGTCTTTCAGTTAGTTAACCAATCCATTTTAGTGATACTCTGTGTATCGCTGCCTTTACTCTTACGGCGATTGAAGGTTCAATTAGGTTAAATATCGATTCTCACACCCGGCGGGTGCTCCTAGGTGGAGGAACTAAGGAATTTACAAAATTCAATTTCGATTTAACCTCTTAATTTAGTGATACAATTAGGTATCGCCGCCTTCTAACTTACGGCGATCTTTTGTGACAATTCGTTAAACATCAGATCTCGTATCATCCTGCCCTGGGCTATTCTACTAAAATAATTCAAGGGCCGGCGTCTTTATGGGGGGTTGCTTTGTTACAAAATTGAATCTTGAGACAGTCACCTCCTCCAAGAGACTATAAGTGCCATGCTGGACCATTATATCAGAGGGTATTCTTCACTTTCTTTAGCAAAAGATTTGTTTAGACTTTTTACACCCCGCCGCGTAGCGAGATGTGTTAGTTGTGTCTTTGCATCTCGTTACCCGGCGGGTTATTAACACTTGTGTGCGAACATGTTGGATTAATGTTATGAGCATTAATTCCTGGAAATTTTATTTTTTTCCAGAGCTGAGCTCCGGCGGACCAATACAGACCCGGCGGTAGTTTTCACCCACCAGTCTCTGTCATGGCTACCGTGGCCCCAGTTTTTGCCCTGTGCATTACCCCTACTTGTGCTGGTATCCCTATTTTTGCGCATACCCTTTGCATAAGGTGTGTTAAATGTCTAGACCGTTCAAGGGGTCTATGGGTTATTCATAATTGTTCCTTTTGCTCCCAATTAGCTGTTAAAGTCCTTTGTGAGAATGATAAGACCGCGGCGGTAGCGTTGAGAGAGGTTCGACAACAGATGTCGGCCTACACTACAATTGTCGCGCATAAGTCACTTCAATGTGACAACGTCCCACTTTGGGATAGATTGCTGTCAGAACACCCTCCCCCTAAACGTTCCTCTAGAGTCACGAGTATTAAGCCGACGGAGACTAGTCAGGGTTCTGTATCGTCTGCGACTACACCTAAACGCCCGAGAGAGCCTACACCCCCGGCATCCGCCTCCTCGTCGCGGGCGAGATCTAGGTCAAGGTCACCTCTCAGACACCAGTCATCTAGTCGTGCCTCTTCACCGGCGAGTAAGAAGAGTAAGACGGAAGGTTCCACCAGTGGTCACGGCGAAGAATCCTCCAGATCTAAGACTAGTTCGCGGTCACACCGCAGCCATAAATCCTCCAAAAAGGATTCACATCGGAATTCCTCTCGACATTCCCCAAAGTCTAGTGCATCTCATCGTACCTCTACACCTGACAGAGTTTGTGTTACGGCCTCAGAGTCCAGTGCAGCGCCTGTCCCTAAAGAGGATTTGCCAATTAATATTTTAACCCTGGAAATGGAAAGTTCAGGAGGTTCAATAATTGAGAATGTTTCAGACTCTCAAGAGAGCGTAGGCCAGGGCCTCGGTGTTTGGCGGTTTGCTCAACCAGGGTCTGACCACCCACGTCCGACTCATACGAGTCACACAGTAGCCGACGTCCACAGGGACGCGGCGATCCCATCCTCTATCCCAGACTTATCTTGGAAACAAGGTACCCCTGCCTCGGCGGGGTCTTCTCAGGAGGATCGGGAGGAAAAAGACGAAGTTTCAATAATTTCGGATATGGAAGGACAAGGGTCAGGCTCAGGCTTGGACGCTGCACGGGATAATAATGATTCACCTGTAAGTTCTTCATCAAACCAGTTTGTTACAGCACAAGAAATTGATGGGTTGCTTACTCATGCTTTATCTAAATTTTTTGGTCAACAACAGGAAAACCCCACAATGGACTTGGGGGCTCCCTCGACAAGTTCTACGGTACGGCCTCTGATGACGTCAATTGATTTATCTAAGATTCCTAACCCTCCTATTCTGTCACCTGCAAGGAGCACTAAGCCTGCTACGGCGGCATTGACAACTTCAAATGTCAGGGTCATAACGGATGTCAATCCACCCCCTCTAGACAAAGCGCCTCTTAGAAAGGTAGCTATGCCCCTGCTTTATGGGCCAGACGAGTCATGGGTTCTTTTGAACCCCTCTAAACCAGAGCTTGCCCAACCTACCTTGTCAGGGGAACTCCCGGTACCGCGTGAGTGGTTTATCCAGGGCAATAAGTCAAAGAAATTAAGGGCCATGGATGCCTTGGGTAATGTTCTGGACGTAAACATCAAGGCTATACCTAGTTATTATCACCAGGATTATTTTGTGTATGCTTCTAAGCCTGCTTTACCCCCTGCCTCAGCTTCAAAACTATTTTCAGACTGGTCTAAGCTGGATGGGTTTAATGATATTAAGACTCTGTCAGCTCTTACTCCTGAACTAGATTTACAGACCGTCACAGACGACGCAGCTAATCCAGTTTTGAAGGTGGGACAGTTGGGACCAGGACCTTGGGTAGATTGGGAGGTAGAGGCTTAAAACTTTGCAACCACTTTCACTTCTAAATCTTCCCACCAGATCCCTCAAGATACACATTCATGGTTCTCCATGCCGGTGGGTTCTGCCGGCGGAGTCCCGTCAGCTTTGTTTGCATTCCTAGCTGCCCCTAAGATTAATCTTTGTGAACTGAAGGACCCGTTCACTACCCCTACCCCTACTCACCTAGACAGAGAATTTAGGCTACGGGGAAAAGCTTTTCGCCTGTTTTCACAGTACATAGTATCTCAGCAGGTGGCTAAGTCTTTACTACGGTCCACTCAGGCAATCGCAGACGCGGATGCTCGAAGATCGGTTGAGTTATCCCGGCGACTGATTCTTCAGTCGTCAATCCAATCCTTAGGTGACATACGCACCGCCTTGCTTGAGGCGGTGCGAGCACGACAAGATCTTAGGATGTCGTTAGTTCGCAAGCTACCTGATCGCATTGCTAACCAGGTGGTGATGTCACCAGTACTTACTCCATCTTTAATGTCCCCTGAAGTATGGCGAACGGTGTTCAATATGGCACAGGCTGTTAAGCACAGTCCCACCCCTTCTAAGAAACCTGCATTTAACTTCCCCAAACCCAGGCCTACGACTAAAGCTCAGCCAGGGGGATCTAAACCTTTTCTTCCGCCTAAGTCCTCCCACTCCCCCCAGGGTCAGTACAGGCATAGACAGAGTAGGTTTTCAGGTCAGAGAGGACGCGGCCAAAATAAACCAGGTCAGGGCCAGTCTTCGGCCAACACCAGCCAGCCGGCGAAGCGGCCAGCACCAACCCCACCATAAAAAAACTAAAGTCTCTCTCACTCCCGGCGCCTACCTTAACCCTCCAGCCCCGGCTATGTATTATATATATATTCCTCGAAACCCGGGTGTTTTGGCCGAAAAACGTCTAGGCTAGGCTACCGTATATTCGTTAATCAGACTGCTTCCCGCATTCCCGCGCATCCCCAAGCGTAGCTGTGTTATTTACCTGTAGAATGGCATTAAGTAGAGCTCTCTAAGTCAACTGGTGAGCTGATGATTTCATTGGAGATAACTTTATGGCCAAAACAGCCACTTTACACCACTTTCGATACTTAACAACAACATACAGGCACACACGAACAAGCGACGCTCTCCTTCTTGTGGCCGGAGATGCGGGGCGACGGTCCAGCCGGCTGTTGTTTACATGCGTCGGACCGACGCCTCGCACACGAAGCTCACAGGCTTTCAACCACTGGGCGTTCAAGAGACCATCCGGGTACCTGTTATATGCTTTTTTATGGGCGTTCAAGAGCCCTTCCGTGGTGAGAGGGTTAAGGCCGGAGGAACCGAGGGTAGTACAGCCGGCGAACCCTTGTCTGCTAACTGGGTCGTTCCGAACGTGTCACCAAGCATGGCCGTTAAACACTTGGGCACGGATGGTGGCACGCAAAGGCATCACTTGGCAGTGGCTCCGGCGACCTCGATTACGTCAGCCGACAACGGCGAATTTTGTTTCTTTAGAGGTGGAGTCACTAGCCCAGGAAATGATTGCCAAGAATGTCATCATCCCGGTCCCCCCAAATTACCCTGTATTCACGTCCAAACTATTTTTGGTTCCCAAAAGGGACAGTGTTCAGATGAGGCCGGTCGTAGACCTGTCTTATCTGAATCTTCACATTCACAACGAATCTTTCAGAATGTTAACAGTACACCAAATCAGGCTAACACTTCCGCCGGGAGGTTGGATGTGTTCACTAGACCTGACAGACGCCTATTGGCACGTATCGGTCAACAAAAGATTTCAAAGGTTTTTGGCCTTACGGATCAGGCACCAAAATTTTGTTTTTCAGAGGATGCCGTTCGGCTTGAACCTGGCACCTCGATTATTCACAAAACTAGTCCGGCAAGCCCTGATGCCATTGTTAAAACAAGGGATCAGAGTGTTGTGGTATCTGGACGACTGGCTGGTGGTGGCAGAGACACAACAATTATGCATAAAACATGTCAATATCATTTTAAATCATGTCAAAACTCTAGGCTTCAAGGTAAATCTGGTAAAGTCAAACCTTGTTCCCTCACGAGTAATTCAGTGGATAGGGCTGGTCTGGGACACCGCCGCTCTCACTCTGAGTCAGAGTGTGGACAATCGCAACAGGTTTCGCAGGAAACTGTTCAGGTTTCTTCACAGTCTGACTACGACGCGAAGGGTCTGGGAGTCTCTGGTCGGCTCTCTCAACTGGATTCAACTAACTGTCAAGTTGGGCGGCTTGAAAGTAAAACGATTAATATTGGAAGGCAACAAATATTTCCCGCTCTTACCGACGGAAAAATTATGGCCCATCCCGAAATTAATCCACACCTTACTAGCGGTCTGGGCGAAGAGGGAAACATTGCACTCAATAATGTCATGGACCTCTCCTCCACCAACGGTATGGGTAGACACGGATGCGTCAGGCACAATAGGTTGGGGATTTCAGTCAAATCAGGGGCACCAGGGTCAGGGGCTTTGGTCCCACTTAGAAATCTCGCACATCAATGTCAAAGAATTACTAGTCCCCTTGTATTTCCTTCAGGCTCACGGCCCGGCGTTACGGGGCAAGTCGGTGGCCTTCAGAATGGACAATCTGAATGCAGTCCACTGTATTCAGAAACAAGGGTCAACGAGGTCAAGGAAGTTGCTAAACGTGTCGGAAGAGATTTTTGCTCTAGCCAACAGTCTAGATATTTATCTTCACGCATCTTATCTCCCAGGCGTAGCGAACGTCTGGGCAGACGCTCTGTCCCGGAGACAGAGCACGACAGTAGAATGGGAGCTCAAGCAACCCATTTTCAACCTAATGATTGCAGAGCTCTCCCATCCACAAGTGGATCTTTTTGCGTCCGAAGAGACTCACAAACTCCCTCTATACCTCACCCGCCGGGCGAAAACGCCGGCAGGGGGGCCAGACGCCCTAGTGACAGACTGGAACAGATGGAGCTCCATCTATCTGTTTCCACCACCAGATGCGTCACTAATGTGCCACGTAGTGAACAAACTACGAGATTATCGAGGCTTAGTCTCGCTAATCGCGCCACTGTGGCCGGCGCAGTTGTGGTACCAGCAATTGAAAATGTGGTGCCCGGACCCGGTATCGCTCCCGGTCGGGTATTTCCACTTAGACACGATTGGCAACCTAGCGACCTCGCTGACTTTTGCATTATGGACATTCAGGAGGCCAAGTGGCTAGCACCATACGGTAGAGATGTGACAAATAAATTACTTAATCAATATACTCAGTCTACAAAACGACAGTATCAATCACATTGGCAAGCCTTTACTTCTTGGATCGTTAGGACAGAACAAACTGTACCCTCAGTGGCATTAGTTTTTAATTATTTGAATTATCTGTTTGAGCAGAAACGTTTATCTGTGGTAACATTAAAAAATCACTTAACTGCGATTAGAGTGCCCTTTTTAGACCTTACGGGTCTTTCCATACCGGTAGCGGAGGAAACAGGTTTTATGAGAGCATGTTTTAAACTCCGCCCACCTCCCCGTCAGCTCATGCCTACTTGGTCTCTGGACAAAGCTTTGTCTTTGCTTCACTCTCGTCTGTACCAAAATACTGCAGACTTTGCATTACTCTTAAAAAAGGCGGTTTTCCTTTTGGCTTTGGCCACCGGAAACAGAGTGTCTGAGCTGGCGGCGATGAGCAACACACCTAATTGTCTTAGGTTTGGTAGACTTAATGAATGTATTTCCATTGCACCCTCCCCAGGTTTTGTAGCCAAGAATGAGCATAGTGCACACGTGTTTTCTGAATTCACGGTGCCGGCGTTAAAAAGGGGAAAGGTGCATCATAATTTATGTCCAGTGCAAGCTCTAACCAAATATTTGAGAGTAGCTCCTCAAAACCCCCAAGGTGCTTTATGGGTAGCAAGTACGGGTAAACGCTTACTTAAACGGCGATTAGCCTCTCTTCTGGTAGAAGTCATTAAAGAAAGTAATCCCGGCGTTGTGTGTCGGGCCCACGATTTACGCAAATGGGCAGCCTCTTTACGTTTCCTGAAATTTTTTTCAGTTGAAGACATAGCGTCCACGCAGTTGTGGGCGTCTAATCATACGTTTCTGTCTAGATACTTGTCAGTTGCTCTAGACAAACCATCCTTACCATGTATAGCTTTAAGGCAGAGGGTCTAGGTGGCCCTGCAGTCACTTTTGTTTACTTTCACGGAAAGGGGGGGGGGGGGGGTGCAGTCAGTTGACATAGGACACCCTAGACCCCGCCGGAGTATGAGAGCTGTGATACAATTTAAGGTTAAAATGTGATATGAAAATTTCTCAGTGAGAAATTGTGCTAGTACAATGTTAAGTACAAAACAACGGTGTTGTTAGAGTAGTTTAGCTGCGAAAGCAATTTAATTTTAGAATAATGGAGTTCCTTTGCAATTTATCTCCAAGTTTATGTTGGGGTTTATTATGTGCACATATAAACTTATAACTTGTTATTTTTTGTCACCACTCGTTGAGTGGGGTGCCTTTGTAACTACAGATCTGTGTTCAGAATCTTCAGGGTTACCCATTTTTTGTCAGGCAGGCTTCTTTGAAGCACGCACCTGCCTGAACCCCCTTTTTTCTTGTATTTTTCGGCTACGCCGTTGTTAAAATATATTTTCAAAGTAAGAATACTATGTGGTTGTTTTTATTATCTGCTTTTCTAGAGTTATGATATGATTACGAATGTCCCCCTCCAGTCTTAGAAATCAGGCATGTTCGTCAATGATGGAGGGGCCACTAATAAATTATAGGTTTGACTCCTGTAAGGAGATAAAGAAAACCTAATATTTAGTAGTGGCCCCGTAATCATTGACGACTGGGGCCCTCCCGACCGTCCCCTTCCCATTCGTTGATGTATTGAGGATTTTGGTTTACTTGATATGTCAGTGAAGGAAGAATGACGCCTGAATCAGCGTCTGGTCAGAAATCCACACAAGTACATCCACGATATGATGGAAAGCTTATTGGATAGTTATTCTTATTTTCTTTTTGTTTTTATTTTTTACGAAGTTTTTTCGTAGTGAGAACCCAATTCATAATGACTGAAGCCATGAGTGAGGTCGCGTGCGCTCATGATGAAGGCTCCTCAGTTTTTAAATGCTCTGCGCGGTAGATTCAAAACTACGGCGGATTAGTGTTTGAAGAGGATGCCTTATGTAATAGGCATGTTCGTCAATGATTACGGGGCCACTACTAAATATTAGGTTTTCTTTATCTCCTTACAGGAGTCAAACCTATAATAGAGTTTAGTGGTTATAATTATTGTACAGTATTAACCCTTACACCCCGGAACGGCTCTTGAACGCCCATAACAAACTCGGCCCGCGCAACCCGGAAGGGCTCTTGAACGCCCATTGCTTGCGTGAGTGCTTTCGAATGCCGCGCGTACATTTTTGGTATCGCGGGAGGGTACGTGGCGCCACCAGACGTAAACTACGCCACAGCATCAGTATCTACCCCGACGCCATCATGGATAGTACGCCAAATAGTGATTCCGCTGTGTCCGATACCGTGCTTCCTACGACGCCCGTGCTAGTTCGTCGCGCCTTACCCCGACACCATCGCCTAAATGTGTTATCTCCCGGAGGTATTGAGACGACATTGAGACTTTATGAGCGTGCTGATGCCAAGCATATTGTTGATGATTAAGGCAGTGACGACTCCAGTAATTATAAGTCGAGTGATTATGGCCATGAGAGTGACAAAGAAGAGAAATTCCTGGGATTTGCGAGAGAACATGAGAGTGATGAGAGTGAAGGTGATGTACCAGCTTTTGAGGAACCTGTTTTACCTCAAGACGGTGGACTTGAGAGAGTGAGTGAGTGGGAGAGTTCAAGATCACTCTCCAAGTTTCGCATGAGTGACACGACTCCAAGCCCTTCGCCAGCTAAATCGCCTTTCAAGTTACACTTGTATAAGAAGAAAATACTTGAAAAGGTGGCCGCGGCAGCTAGGGAACAAGCAAAAATACTTGGTGAGGATGAGGCTGTGAGTGAGGGTGAGGGTCAGCGTGGTGGTGACTCATCTCGCCCGCCATTGTCTCCCTTATCTACCCAAGCCACCCAAGATGACCCGGGTGCCCCGCATTCTTCCCCACCACCCCCACCACTGCCAAGGGTTGAGGACCCCCCACTTTCTGCCTATTTGCCTCCTAGGTCCCCCGACAGGAGACATACTGCTGCCGAAAAGGGTAAAGGCAGCAAATATATAACAAAAGGAAAGAAAAGTAAGCGGGTTTTGTTCGAGGCTCCCGCGGCGTCCACCCCTGCCCGGCCCAGCCATACGCCCCCGCAACTTTCCCCACGGTCCTCCCCACCTCTCCTGCCTTCAACATGTCTTCCTGAAGAAGTCTTTGAGCTCGCATCACCAATACCTGGGCCTAGTGACAGTGAAGCATTGCTTTCTGTCACTCGTCGCAGGCCAAGGAGCCCAGGACCTCGGGGGGACACAGCCTCACCTGCCACTCCTTCCCCACCTCGCCCACCCGCACGGCGCCCACGCATCACTCGTTCCCCGCCAGATTATGTGGGGGCCACTGATGATGAAGGGCATCTCTCTGAAGACTCTGGCCATGATTACATAGGTCCACCGTCAGGGCAAGATGACCACTCTGACGATGACTATATGGACATCGACGACCCTCGACCCATCCGCTTGGCCCGGCGTCGTGCTGCCCGTCGTGCTGGCCGCCGCCCTGGCCGACGCCCTCGCCGCCCTAGGGCGCGCGCCTCCCGAGTTGGCCGTGGGCATGCTGGGCCACCAGCTGGAGCTCCTCGTCAGCGTAGACAAGACCCATTCTACGTTTTTCAGTGGCAAGACGTAGTTGATGGGGATGGATACAATCCTGATGTGCCAGCTTTTGATGAGGTACTGGAGGGTTCAGGCATTACCCCCAATTTTCCTGCAGGCCCCAATGCTCCACCACACGAACTATTTGAGGCCTTCTTTGATGAGGAGGTGGTAGGCTATGTTGTCAAAGAGACAAATAAGCAGCACCAATTCCAGGTCCACTTTTTGGGCAAGGTGACCAAGGGCCACATGAGGCAGTGGACCCCAGTGACTCATAAAGAGTTCATGGTGTTCCTGGCACTCACCATGCTAATGCCTCATGTCAAGAAGCATAGGTTGCCTGACTATTGGATCACCAATGATCTCATATCCACCCCTGCCTTCGGGAAATATATGTCTCGCGACCGGTACCTTGATATCCTCGCAGCGCTCCATCTTGTCACCAACCTTGACGTCCACCTCCCAGACAAGCTGTGGAAGATTAGGACGTTGTACGAGATGATGTGAGAACGCTTCACCTCCTACTTCAAGCCCTTCCGCAAGGTCGTCATTGATGAGTCTCTTGTGCTGTTCCGGGGAAAACTCAGCTTCCGGCAGTACATCCCCTCAAAAAGACATCGCTTTGGCATAAAATTCTTTGTGCTGTGCGACTGCCAAACTGGCTATGTCCTGGACTTCCTGGTCTACAGCGGGAAGGAAGGGGACGTGCTTGTGGACCCCCTCATTGGCTTTGGCGGAGCAGTGGTGCAAGCCATGATGGACCGCTACTTTCACAAGAATCACGTCCTCTACACGGACAATTACTACACGTCCCCCACTCTCCCAAAGTACAGTAAACTTCCGTTAATCCGAAGGGCAGCGGACCGGCCCTCGTTCGGATTAGTGGATTTTTCGGATTATCGGACTTTACCCCTATGAACCTGTGTATTAATAGCCTGACGAAAACATTGAGGCATTAGGCCACCCAAATGACACACACACATATCATATGTTCATGAAATCACTTCAAAAGTTTACCATTGTGATTGTAGCCTATTACCTACTTCAAAACATTCAGATTAATGGTCAAAGGAATCTGCTGATATAAACGTAAACACCATATATCCGCATCGTCTACTAGCGAGTTTGTCTTGCTCTTGAAGATCAGATCAGATGTGGTTCGGGAAGTAATGCCTTAACAACGGCACTTCCCTGAGAGGTTCTTGTAATTTTCCTTTTGTGATTTTCCTTTTGTGACGTGCTCTGTTATATTATATTGTATTGAAAGCACCCTTGTCTTGTTGTCTTGAAAGTACCCTTGGGACGCTCCGATCACTGAACTATAAATAGTAGCATATCGGAACGTCCAAAGGTGCGTTTTCAAGCTCAAGACTGAATGCACTTGCAGAAAATGCGGTGCAAGCCAGTAGCGCATCGGAGCGTCCCAAGGATGCGTTCAAGAGCAAAACAAACTCTCTAGCAGACGATGTGGTGTTTACGTTTATATCAGTAGCTTCCTTTGACCATTAATCTGAATGTTTTGAAGTAGGTAATAGGCTACAATGACAATGGTAAACTTTTAAAGTGAATTCATGAACATATATATGTGTGTGCTCCATTATGTGTCATTTGAGTGGACTAATGCCTCAAAAAAGGGACTTTGGGACTTCTTGAAATTCGGACCATCGGGTGAATTCGGATTTGGCCTCAAATTGAAAAATTCGGACTATTGGGAGATTCGAATCATCGGTCGTCGGATTAAAGGACTTTTACTGTACCTGCATGAGCGCAAGACGGGGACTGTAGGCACAGTACGAGGGAAAAGGAAGGGCATGCCACCTTTCCCTCCAAAGACCAAAAAAGGTGATATGTTCAGGAAGAAGTCGGGGCCCATTCTGGCTATCCACTGGCACGACCAGCGGAAGGTCAACCTCCTGAGCACCATCCACAAGGGTGAAATGGTGGATACTGGCAAGGTGGATCGCCGCACCCAGGCCAGGGTGACCAAGCCCGATGCTGTCCTGGACTACAACATCAACATGAGGCTGGTGGACAAGTCCGACATGCAGATAGGCTTCATTGACTGCCTGCGTACCTCGTGCAGATGGTACAAAAAGTTGTTTCTGCATATGGTGGACATGTCAGTTCTGAATGCCTACAATATATACAAGCTTCGGAATGTGAACACACCCATGAAGTTCAATAGCCTGCGGAGGTTCCAAAAGCAGGTGTTGACGGAGCTCCTGGAGAAGTATGGTACGCCACAGAGGGCAGTGGCACATCCTGGGCCCGCCGTTACTGACCGCTTGCAGTGTGCATATTACATGAATAGGCACAGGCTTGGTTCCCTGCCTCAGAATGAATCAGGAAGAACGCAGCAGAAGCGGTGCCATGTCTGCTACAACAGCAGGCTGAGGGCGAGGTCAGGTAAAAAGTCCACCATGGAGTGTGTGGAGTGCAAGGTGGCACTCTGTGCTATAGGGTGCTTCTTTGCTTACCACTCCAAGCAGGAGTTCTAATAATCATAGTGAAAGTGACAAAGAAAAGTACAATATGTACAGTATATATATATAGGCAAAAAGTGGAAGTAAACCAATTTATTGTTATACAAAAGTCATGTATTATGAGAAAATTGATACAAATACAATTACAGTAAACCCTCGCTCTTTCGGACTAATTGGGGGAGACCCCTGTCCGAAAGAGTCAGAAGTCCGAAAGGGCCGAGTCCGAACTCACACTTCAGCCATTCGGAGTTGTCCGAATGTCTGAAATAATGCATCTATCTCCCTTATACATATATATAACTGTCTTATTTGCAGAGCTGGGCACTTTAGCCAACACTTCCGCAAATAGCCAATTCCGCCATGGCGGAAGTGTAATTTTGTTGGCGAATTAGCGTTGGCGCCAAAATGGCTGCCTATTTGCGGGTTTGAAGCTCTGGAAAGTACCTCCATGTTGCAAACCTCGAGTCCGCAAAATAAAAATTCCAGCCGCCAGCCAGCCCTGGGCCGCTCCTGCAGCTCCAGCCAAAAAAAGTCATATGACCAAGCCAACTACCTGTGTTCTGTAATCTAGGCCTATACATCGGCTCTTCACGTTTGTTCACTTACTTAGTAGCAAGCGTCGAGCTAACACCTACAACACACAGCAGTCCAAGAGTTCCAACCTGCTAGCACTTCAACTTTGTTTATATTTTCGGCCTATTGAAGTGAACATGGAGTCTACCATCATGCCTACCGCAGCTGCCAACAGCATGGGGAGCAGTTCACCACCATGATCCATCATCCGACAGTGATGCTGCAGAGCATGCAGAAATCGAGGACCTAAGCCACCCCTGGCCCCACCTAGAAACCTTCTATGGACCTGTAATTACCAAGAAGATGTCTCTGGAGAAGGGCTTTATAACTTTATAATCTAGCCTAATTTAAGATTATAAAGTTAGGCTATCGTTAATTTGATTGATAGCCTGTTAATTTTTAACCTAAACTAATGTTATTATGTTATTATCCCATCAAAATGCCTCAAAGCATGTAGGCCTAGGCTAAGTCTAACTTCTATATAGGCTAGGTTATATAGCCTAGGCCTACTGTACGTCTATAATCACTAATCCCATCAAAATGCCTCAAAGCATGTAGGCTAAATATTGCATATTCTAACTTCTAAATATAGCCTAGGCCTATAGGCTAATTACTAATATAAGTAATTTTATTAGGCTAGGCTTAGGCTACCCTAATCCTATCAAAATGCCTCAAAGCATGTAGGCTAAATAATATTGCATTTTCTAACTTATATATATATAGGCTAGCCTAGGTCTAGGCTATAATCAGTCAATCACTAATTCCATCAAAATGCCTCAAAGCATGTAGGCTAAATATTGCATGTTCTAACTTTAATATACTGTATAGCCTAGGCCTAGGTCTAGGCTATAATCAGTCACTAATTCCATCAAAATGCCTCAAAGTATGTAGGCCTAGGCTAAATATTGCATGTTCTAACTTCTATGTATAGGCCTAGGCCTATAATCACACTCATTTTATTAGTGTCAAGTAGAAAGTGTTAATTTTGAAAGTATCATATAGGCCTAGACTAAATTTAGCCTACAATAACATTTTATTAAATTTTGATCTGAAGCTAGGCCGTTATTCTGAGCATTAAAATTAATAGGCCTAGGCTACTTTCTATTAAATTACTTAATCTATCTAAAGTAGACCTATCTAGGCATATATAGCCTATTGCCATTCCCAAAGGGAGGACCACGAATAAATCGCCTCCTTGCACCTCTGTGATCCGGCGTACCTCCTGAATGGTGCGGAATTGCGAATACTGATTATTACTGAAGCACTCTCCCCATAAACAAGTTGCCCCAACGTTTTACTGCCCATGTGGACAAACTAAGTGGCCTATGCTATATATATTAACCCTTTCACTGCGGGTGACGTTCTGGAATGTTTTGGCAATTTACAGCAATTTCCAAGCTTTAAAAGCCTGTATGTATATCCTTGAGGTCCATGGAAGTTGGGCAACATTATATTTAAGTAAATATATATATTTATTGACATTAGAGATTGAATTTATTGATTTACCCTTGATTCTGTAATTTAAATTTAAAGTTAATAGAAAACGGTTTGCATTTGCATATTTGCATTTGAAGACTAGAAATTTCACAAGGTTTGCACATTTGTGTTTGCTGAAGTTATGTTCTGGGTTTGCTGATTTGTGTTTGCTGACTTGACTTTTTGTTTGTGGTGCCCAGCTCTGCTTATTTGGGCTTTTTTTAATCTATGAATCAATTCTAATACGATGGAATTGAAAACAATATTACCCTTCTAATACACAAATAATAAAATTAAAAAGAGAGTAAATAAAAATGTCTCCTTTGTCTTTCAGAAACATAAGTCCGTCTGTCTCGTATATGTTAGTATTTTATCGCTCGCTCGCCCCTAGCCACTCTCTCTATCTATTTATCTCTAATGCATCTAACTAACTCCCTAATACATTAACATAACTATGTCTTATTTGGACTTTTTGTAATCTATAAATAATTTCTAATGCGATGGAATTGAAAACAATATTATCCTTCTAGCACACAAATAATAACATAAAAAAGAGTCAATATGAAAGTCTCCTTTGTCTTTTCAGAACCAATTAAGTCCGTCTCATAATAGTTTGTGTGGTTATCGCTCACTTCCCCTTCTGCAACTCTCTTTCTATCTATCTTGTCTTTTCAGAACCAATAAGTCCGTCTCATAATAGTTCGTGATTATCGCTCACTCCCCCTCTGTAACTCTCTCTTTCTATCTATCTATCTCTCTAATGCATCTACATAACTCCCTTATACATTAACATAACTATGTCTTATTTGGACTTTTTGTAATCTTTGAATAATTTCTAATGCAATGGAATTGAAAACAATATTATCCTTCTAGCACACAAATAATAACATGAAAAAGAGTCAATATAAAAGTCTCCTTTGTCTTTTCAGAACCAATTAAGTCCGTCTCATAATAGTTCGTGTTTATCGCTCACTTCCCCTTCTGCAACTCTCTTTCTATCTATCTTGTCTTTTCAAAACCAATTAAGTCCGTCTCATAATAGTTCGTGTTTATCGCTCACTTCCCCTTCTGCAACTCTCTTTCTATCTATCTTGTCTTTTCAGAATCAATAAGTCCGTCTCATAATAGTTCGTGTTTATCGCTCACTCCCCCTCTGTAACTCTCTTTCTATCTATCTATCTCTCTAAGGCATCTACGTAGCTCCCTTATACATTAACATAACTATGTCTTATTTGGACTTTTTGTAATCTTTGAATCATTTCTAATGCAATGGAATTGAAAACAATATTATCCTTCTAGCACACAAATAATAACATGAAAAAGAGTCAATATAAAAGTCTCCTTTGTCTTTTCAGGACCAATTAAGTCCGTCTCATAATAGTTCGTGTTTATGGCTCACTCCCCCTCTGTAACTCTCTCTTTCTATCTATCTATCTCTAATGCGTCTACGTAACTCCCTTATACATTAACATAACTATGTCTTATTTGGACTTTTTGTAATCTTTGAATCATTTCTAATGCAATGGAATTGAAAAATATAATATATAATAAATATAAGGCCAAAACTCGGCTCTTCGGTCCGAATGCGAAATAATTTTTCTCAGCCTTTCGGACAAATCCGAAAGGCTGAACCATGAGTTCGAATTGAAATGCTTGTCCGAAAGCCTTGGAATTCCGAAAGAGTGAAGTACGAAAGAGCGAGGGTTTACTGTACACCATAATAATATGTGAAAGTGACACATATGTATATAATAAGTGACATTCATATGATTAGAACCTATAGAAATATATAAATCAGTGAAAAAAGACACAATAAATTGTATATAAAACGTTTACAAAGCATATAACTAAGTGAAAGTGACACAAGACCTAATATTTGATGGCCAAAGTATAATAAACACCTGTGATAACGAATAATCAGTGCCTAATATAACTATAACCTACCTCAATTACTAATAAAATGTACGGTATCGAGTGAAAATGAGCATTATCAGTGACAGTGACACTCTAAAGCATATTTATCAAAGTGAAAGTGACACAAGACACAATACTTGATGGCCAAAGTATAATAAACACCTGTGATAACGAATAATCAGTGCCTAATATAACAATAACCTACCTCAATTACTAATAAAATGTACGGTATCGAGTGAAAATTAGCAATATCAGTGACAGTGATACCCTAATAAACATACTTTATATAATTGGCCTCAAAATAACTATAAAAATATCAAATAAACATCACATTCTCAATATCAAACACTAAAATCGTCTAAGGGAGATAAACACTTTGGCGCGACGAGCGGCTAGGTGCGTCGTAGCCGTGGCCGGGGCGACGCATCCGAACGCGGGAAGAATTTGCCGCCGAAAAGCACTCTTCTTCCCGCGCTCACAATTATGCAACCAGAGGGGCTAGAGATCTCTACTCAACGCCATTCTACACAGGAAGGTTTGTGGAACATTTTTATTTTTTATTCATAACATTACATGCCATATTCATTGAATTACAGAGGAGTTAACATAGCCCAAAGATCGTCAAAACACCCGGTACCGCAGCACAGTCGCGAGCTATAGTCCCTGGGGCTGGAGGGTTAATAACTGTGTAAATTGTGTTGTAAATATGTTAATACGGGTTTGACAACCCGAAGGGAAGGAAGGAAAACTAACTATTTAGAAATGGTTCTGTAGTCAATGACGTGAGAGCCTTATATATATAAGGGCTCCCCGGAGACCCCCGTGAGGGTCCCGGAGAAAGCATAACGCGACCCAAATATATAAAAAGTACATCCTAGGGTGAAACCTTTTACTTAGTTCCTAGGGAACGTCATTAAAAAAGGCAACCATTAAAAAAAGAAAGAAATTTTTTATGAGTAAAGATTAGAAACTATGAATGTTGTCTTACTAAATCAACTAGTGCGCCGTTATACAGTCCTTCCCTTGCACGCGTCCCCCAGCTGGTCACGCTGGGTTTATACGTCCTTCATAATACAAAGTTGCACATGTGCATGGGAAGAGGGAGGAGGGAGGGCTGCTTTACGTCATTGACTACGGAACCATTACTAATATCCTGTATTATTAGAAATTAACCCTTAGAGATTAATATCCTGTATTAGAAATTAACCCTTAGAGATTATCAATCTTACTAATATTAACATTGAACAACACTTGTGAGAGGTTCTCCAGTTCGGAACACACTCCCCCCCCCCCCCCCCCCCCCTCTGTTTTGTCCAAAACTCCTAAAAGTAAGTCAGTACTTGGTGAACCTCACACGTACTTGTAACAAAACATGTCATTATTGCAATAAACAGAGATCAGTTATGCTTAAATCTCATGGCTATGCATGGCACAGTGGGTCTCTTCAAATTAACTGAAAGATATTTGGATAAAAATGTGTGGTGAGATGACCAGACTCTTGTTTGCTTAATGTCTTGGATAGCGTAATTGTTAAGAAATCTGACTGTCGTGGCCCACTTTCTCACATCATGGGCCCTTGTTACTGTTGACGGACGGCTGTTTTGATAACGTCCACTAGAATTGAAGCAAGCTGTCGTTTAGATAACCTTGATTTGCCATGTGAAGAGATCCATAAATGATAAGGGTGTAAGGGTGTAGTTGGTTGTACATACTTATACAAAGCCAACACTGGGCCTAGTGCCTGATGTTTATTCTTTTGTTTGAGGGCCATTATATCAAAAGGTGAGAATATATGATCTTCTCTTTCATTCTTGGCTATGAAATCAGGAGTTGGTGTGAGGGTAACAGCACTCAGATCTTTAAATTGTAAGCAGTTCGCAGCTCTAGCCATGGCCGCAAGTTCGGACACTCTATGTGTTGTTGCTAACGAAATTAAGAAAACACATTTAGATAATAACTTGTCATAAGAGGGGTTGACCGTGTAAGGTTTAGTACTTAATAGATTTAACACTTTGCCCAGAAACCACTGAGGTAGAATCTGTCTCGCTGGAGTTCGTAATTTTAAAACAAGCCGTAATAAAACCTCCTTCATACTTAGGTGGAAGTCTAAGGCCAGTAAGGTCATAGAATGGTTCTTTAATGGCTGAGAGGTGATTGCAAAGTGTGTTAACTGATAGGTGTTTGTCTTCGAAAAGGTAATTTAAGTACTTTAAAATTAAACTTACTGAGGCACTTTGTTGGTTAGATTCTACAATCCACATTTTAAATTGTTTCCAATGTGACTCATACTGTCTAATTGTGGAAGGTGTAAATTGTTTGGTTAATTTGTCGTGAACGGCTTGGTCATAAGAATTTAGCCATTTGGTTTTGAAAATATTTCGTAACTAAAACCAAGTTGTAAGAAAAATTCCTTTGAACTTGTTGAGGGGTAAGTCGGAAGCCAGTGGAATCAAAGAACGATTCTTTAATGGCTGAGAATTGATTGTCTAGTGTGTAAATTGACAGTTGTTTGTCTTCAAAAGAGTAATTGAAGTACTTTAAAAATATACTGACTGAAGCTATGTGTTGGACAGACCCTACAGTCTACGTGGTAAATTGTTTCCGATGTAATTCCTACTGTTTAATAGTGGAAGGCGTAAACTGTTTTGTTAATTTGTCGTGAACAGCTTAATCATAAGAGCTCCGCCATTTGACTTTGAAAATATCCATAAAGCTAAATGTAGACAAGTCTGTAGGTTGCTAATCCGCTCTAAGTGGAAACAAGACGTTGGAAATGGTATTGGAATGGGACATTCGAGAGACAGATGAAAGAACTACACATGTGTTGACCAGACTGGCGTTATAAGGCACCCTTGACCCTGAATTAAGCGGATATGTTGCAAAACTTTGGATAATCGTGTGTGTCCGGAGGAGGAAAGAGATATATCGATTATAGGTTTGACTCCTGTAAGGAGATAAAGAAAACCTAATATTTAGTAGTGGCCCCGTAATCATTGACGAACATGCCTATTACATAAGGCATCCTCTTCAAACACTAATCCGCCGTAGTTTGAATCTACCGCGCAGAGCATTTAAAAACTGAGGAGCCTTCATCATGAGCGCACGCGACCTCACTCATGGCTTCAGTCATTATGAATTGGGTTCTCACTACGAAAAAACTTCGTAAAAAATAAAAACAAAAAGAAAATAAGAATAACTATCCAATAAGCTTTCCATCATATCGTGGATGTACTTGTGTGGATTTCTGACCAGACGCTGAATCAGGTGTCATTCCTCCTTCACTGACATATCAAGTAAACCAAAATCCTTAATACATCAACGAATGGGAAGGGGACGGTCGGGAGGGCCCCAGTCGTCAATGATTACGGGGCCACTACTAAATATTAGGTTTTCTTTATCTCCTTACAGGAGTCAAACCTATAATTTATTAGTGGCCCCTCCATCATTGACGAACATGCCTGATATCTAAGACTGGAGGGGGACATTCGTAATCATATCATAACTCTAGAAAAGCAGATAATAAAAACAACCACATAGTATTCTTACTTTTGAAAAATGTATTTAATACGGCGTAGGCCGGAAATATACAAGAAAAAGGGGGTTCAGGCAGGTGCGTGCTTCAAAGAAGCCTGCCTGACAAAAATAGGTAACCCTGAAGATTCTGAACACAGATCTGTAGTTACAAAAGGCACCCCACTCAACGAGTGGTGACAAAAATAATAAGTTATAAGTTTATATGTGCACATCATAAACCCCAAAATACATGTGGAGATCAATTGCTAATGAACTCCATTGAACTAATGTTACATTGCTTTCGCAGCTAAAACTACTATAACAACACCGTTGTCTTGTACTAAACTTTGTACTAGCACAAATTCTCGCAGAGAAATTTTCATATCACATTTCAACCTTAAATTGTATCACAGCTCTCATACTCCGGCGGGGTCTAGGGTGTCCTATGTCAACTGACTGCACCCCCCCCCCCCCCCCCCCCCCCCCCCCCTTCCTTGAAAATAAACATAAGTGACTGCAGGGCCACCTAGACCCTCTGCCTTAAAGCTATACATGGTAAGGAAGGTTTGTCTAGAGCAACTGACAAGTATCTAGAGAGAAACGTATGATTAGACGCCCACAACTGTGTGGACGCAATATCTTCAACTGAAAAGTTTTTCAGGAAACGTAAAGAGGCCGCCCACTTGCGTAAATCGTGGGCCCTACCCACAACGCCGGGATTACTCTCTTTAATGACTTCTACCAGAAGAGAGGCTAATCGCCGTTTAAGTAAGCGTTTACCCGTACTCGCTACCCATAAAGCACCTTGGGGGTTATGAGGAGCTATTCTTAAATATTTGGTTAGAGCTTGCACTGGACATAAATTATGATGCACCTTTCCCCTTTTTAACGCCGGCACCGTGAATTCAGAAAACACGTGTGCACTATGCTCATTCTTGGCTACAAACGCCGGGGAGGGTGCAATGGAAATTGAATCATTAAGTCTACCAAACCTAAGACAATTAGGTGTGTTGCTCATCGCCGCCAGCTCAGACACTCTGTTTCCGGTGGCCAAAGCCAAAAGGAAAACTGCCTTCTTTAAGATTAAAGCAAAGTCTGCAGTATTTTGATACAGACGAGAATGAAGTAAAGACAAAGCTTTGTCCAGAGACCAAGTAGGCATGAGCTGACGGGGAGGTGGGCGGAGTTTAAAACAGCTCTCATAAATCCTGTTTCCTCCGCCACCGGTATGGATAGACCTGTAAGGTCGAAAAAGGGCACTCTAATCGCAGTTAAGTGATTCTTCAAAGTAACCACAGATAAACGTTTCTGCTCAAACAGATAGTTCAAGTAATTAAAAACCAATGCCACTGAGGGTACAGTTTGTTCCGTTCTAACAATCCAAGAAGTAAAAGCTTTCCAATGAGATTGATATTGTCGCTTAGTAGACTGAGTATATTGATTGAGCAATTTATTGGTCACATCCCTACCGTATGGTGCTAGCCACTTGGCCTCCTGAATGTCCATAATGCAAAAGTCAGCGAGGTCTCTAGGTTGCCAATCGTGTCTAAGTGGAAGTACCCGACCGGGAGCGATACCGGGTCCGGGCACCACATTATTAACTGCTGGCACCACACCTGCGCTGGCCACAGGGGCGCGATTAGCGAGACTAAGCCTCGATAAACTCGTAGTTTGTTCACTACGTGGCACATTAGTGACGCATCTGGCGGCGGAAACAGATAGATGGAGCTCCATCTGTTCCAGTCTGTCACTAGGGCGTCTGGCCCCCCTGCCGGCGTTATCGTCCGGCGGGTGAGGTATAGAGGGAGCTTGTGAGTCTCCTCGGACGCAAAAAGATCCACTTGTGGATGGGAGAGCTCCGCAATCATTAGGTCGAAAATGGGTTGCTTGAGCTCCCATTCTACTGTCGTGCTCTGTTTCCGGGACAGAGCGTCTGCCCAGACGTTCGCTACGCCTGGGAGATAAGATGCGTGAAGATAAATATCTAGACTGCTGGCTAGAACAAAAATCTCTTCCGACACGAGTAGCAACTTCCTTGACCTCGTTGACCCTTGTTTCTGAATACAGTGAACTGCATTCAGATTGTCCATTCTGAAGGCCACTGACTTGCCCCGTAACGCCGGGCCGTGAGCCTGAAGGAAATACAAGGGGACTAGTAACTCTTTGACATTTATGTGAGAGATTTCTAAGTGGGACCAAAGTCCCTGACCCTGGTGCCCCTGATTTGACTGAAATCCCCACCCTATGGTGCCTGACGCATCCGTGTCTACCCATACCGTTGGAGGAGGAGAGGTCCATGACATGATTGAGTGCAATGTTTCCCTCTTCGCCCAGACCGCTAGTAAGGTGTGGATTAATTTTGGTATGGGCCATAATTTTCCCGCCGGTAAGAGTGGGAAATATTTGTTGCCTTCCAATATTAATCGTTTTACTTTCAACCGGCCCAACTTGACAGTTAGCTGAATCCAGTTGAGAGAGCCGACCAGAGACTCCCAGACTCTTCGTGTCGTAGTCAGACTGTGAAGAAACCTGAACAGTTTCCTGCGAAACCTGTTGCGATTGTCCACACTCTGACTCAGAGTGAGAGCGGCGGTGTCCCAGACCAGCCCTATCCACTGAATTACTCTTGAGGGAACAAGGTTTGACTTTACCAGATTTACCTTGAAGCCTAGAGTTTTGACATGATTTAAAATGATATTGACATGTTTTATGCATAATTGTTGTGTCTCTGCCACCACCAGCCAGTCGTCTAGATACCACAACACTCTGATTCCCTGTTTTAACAATGGCATCAGGGCTTGCCGGACTAGTTTCGTGAATAATCGAGGTGCTAGGTTCAAACCGAACGGCATCCTCTGAAAAACAAAATTTTGGTGCCTGATCCTCAAGGCCAGAAACCTTTGAAATCTTTTGTTGACCGACACGTGCCAATAGGCGTCTGTCAGGTCTAGGGAACACATCCAGCCACCCGGCGGAAGTGTTAGCCTGATTTGATGAACTGTTAACATTCTGAAAGACTCGTTGTAAATGTGAAGATTCAGATACGACAGGTCTACGACCGGCCTCATCTGAACACTGTCCCGTTTGGGAACCAAAAACAGTTTTGACGTGAATACAGGGTAATCTGGGGGTACCGGGATGATGACATTCTTGGCAATCATCTCCTGGACCAGCAACTCCACCTCTAATGAAACACAATTTGCCGTTGTCGGCTGACGTAAGCGAGGTCGCCGGAGCCACTGCCAAGTGATGCCTTTGCGTGCCACCATCCGTGCCCAGGTTTTAACGGCCATGCTTGGTGACACGTTCGGAACGACCCAGTTAGCAGACAAGGGTTCGCCGGCTGTACTTCCCTCGGTTCCTCCGGCTCTAAGGTAGGCACTGGGAGTGAGAAAGACTTTAGTTTTTTGATGGTGGGTTTGGTGGTGTTGGACGCTTCGCCGGCTGGCTGGTGTGGGCCGAAGACTGGCCCTGCCCCGGCTTATACTGGCCGCGTCCCCTCTGTCCTGAAAACCCTCTCTGTCTATGCCTGAACTGGCCCAGGGGGTATTGGGAGGACTTAGGCGGAAGAAACGGCTTAGAACCCCCTGGCTGAGCTTTAGTAGGAGGCTTAGGTTTGGGGAAGTTAAATGCGGGTTTCTTAGCCTGTGCGGGACTGTGCTTCACGGCCTGTGCCATGTTAAACACTGTTCGCCATACATCAGGGGACATTAAAGAAGGTGTAAGTACTGGGGACATTACCACCTGGTTAGCAATGCGATCAGGCAGCTTGCGAACTAATGACATCCTAAGATCCTGTCGTGCTCGCACCGCCTCAAGTAAGGCTGTGCGTATGTCACCTAAGGATTGAATTGACGACTGAAGAATCAGACGCCGGGATAATTCAACTGATCTTCGAGCATCCGCGTCTGCGATTGCCTGAGTAGACCTGAGTAAAGACTTAGCCACCTGTTGAGAAACTATGTACTGTGAAAACAGGCGGAAAGCTTTTCCCCTTAGCCTAAATTCTCTGTCTAGGTGAGAAGGGGTAGGGGTAATGAATGGTTCCTTTAGTTCACAAAGATTAATCTTAGGGGCAGCTAAAAAAGAAAATAAAGCTGACGGAACTCCGCCGGCAGAACCTACCGGCATTGAGAACCATGAATGTGTATCCTGAGGGATCTGGTGGGAAGATTTAGAAGTGAAAGTGGTTGCAAAGTTTTGAGCCTCTACCTCCCAATCCACCCAAGGTCCTGGTCCCAACTGTCCCACCTTCAACACTGGATTAGCTGTCTCGTCTGTGACGGTCTGTAAATCTAGTTCAGGAGTAATAGCCGACAGAGCCTTAATATCATTAAACCCATCCAGCTTAGACCAGTCTGAAAAAAGTTTTGAAGCTGAGGCAGGGGGTAAAGCAGGCTTAGATGCATAAACAAAATAATCCTGATGATAATAACTAGGTATAGCCTTGATATTTACGTCCAAAACATTACCCAAGGCATCCAATGCCCTTAATTTCTTAGACTTATTTCCCTGGATAAACCACTCACGTGGTACCGGGAGTTCCCCTGACAAGGTAGGCTGGGCAAGCTCTGGCTTAGAGGGGTTCAAAGGGACCCATGACTCGTCTGGCCCATAAAGCAGGGGCATAGCTACCTTTCTAAGAGGCGCTTTGTCTAGAGGGGGTGGATTAACATCCGTAATGACCCTGACATTTGACGTAGTGAATGCCGCCGTAGCTGGCTTAGAGCTCCCTGCCGGTGACAGAGTAGGAGGGTTAGGGATCTTAGATAAATCGATTGACGTTATCAGAGGCCGTACCGCAGAACTTGTCAAGGGAGCCCCCAAGTCCATTGTGGGGTTTTCTCGTTGTTGATTAAAGAATTTTGATAGAGCATGAGTAAGTAACCCATCAATTTCTTGTGCTGTAACAAACTGGTTTGATGCAGAACTTTCAGGTGAATTAGTATTATCCAGGGCGGCCTCCAGGCCTGAGCCTGACCCTTGTCCTTCCCTATCTGAAATTAATGACACTTCATCTTGTTCCTCCCGATCCTCCTGAGAAGACCCCGCCGAGGCAGGGGCACCTTGTTTCCAAGATAAATCAGGGATAGAGGATGGGGTCGCCGCGTCCCTGTGGACATCGGCTACTGTGTGACTCGTATGAGTCGGACGTGGATGGTCAGACCCTGGTTGAGCAAACCGCCAAACACCGAGGCTCTGGCCTACGCTCTCTTGAGAGTCTGAAACATTCTCAATTATTGAATATCCTGAACTTTCCATTTCTAGGGTTAAAATATTAATAGGTAAATCCTGTTTAGGGACAGGCGCTTCACTATACTCTGAGGCTGTAACAGAAACATTGTCAGGTGTAGAGGTACGATGAGATGCACTAGACTTAGTAGAATGTCGAGAGGACTTCTTATGGGAATCCTTTTTGGAGGATTTGTGGCTACGGTGTGACCGCGAACTAGACCTAGGTTTGGAAGAATCACCACCATGGCCACTGGGGGAAGCTTCAGTCTTGCACTTCTTACTAGCCGGGGAAGAGGCCCGACTTGAAGACCGTTGTCTGAGGGTGGACCTTGACCGCGTTCTCGCCTGCGACGAGGAGTTGGCTGCCGGGGGAGTAGGCTCTCTCGGGCGTTTAAACGTATCCACAGACGATACAGAACCCTGGCTAGTCTCTGTCGGCTTAAAACCCCTTACTCTAGAGGTACGTTTAGGGGGAGGGTGCTCTGACAGCAACTTATCCCAAAGTGGGACGTTGTCACATTGAAGTGACTTATGTGCGACAATGGTAGTGTAGGCCGACATTTGTTGCCTGACCTCTCTCAACGCTACCGCCGCGGTCTTGTCATTATCACACAGGACTTTATTGGCTAATTGGGAGCAAAATGAACAATTAAGTGTAACCCAGAGACCCCTTGAACGGTCTAGACATCTAACACACCTTATGCAAAGGGTATGTGCAAAAATTGGGATACCCGCGCAAGTAGGGGTAGTGCACAGGGCAAAAACTGGGGCCACATTAGCCATGACAGAGACTGGTGTGAGGAACTACCGCCGGGTCTGTATTGGTCCGCCGGAGCTCAGCTCTGGAAAAATAAAGAAAAATTTCCAGGAATTAATGCTCATAAGGTTAACCCAAGTGTTCGCACACAAGTGTTAATAACCCGCCGGGTAACGGGATGTAATGACACAGCTAACACAGCTCGCCACGCGGCTGGGTGAGGCTAAACAAATCTTCTTGTTAAAGAACATGAAGAATACCCTCTGATATAATGGTCCAGCATGGCGCTTATAGTCTGTAGGTGGTGGTGACTGTCTCAAGATTCAATTTTGTAACAAAGCCCCCCCTCATAAAGACGCCGGCCCTTGAAATATTTTAGTAGAATAGCACAGGGCAGGAATATACGAGATCTGATTTTTTAACGAATTGTCCCAAACGATCGCCGCACAAATAGAAGGCGGCGATACCTAATTGTATCACCCAATTAAGGTTAATCGAAATCGAATTTGTTTATAAATTCCTTAGTTCCTCCACTTAGGGGCACCCGCCGGGTGTGGAAATCGATTTGGTTAACCTCACTGAACCTTCAATCGCCGTAAGAGTAAAGGCAGCGATACACAGAGTATCACTCAAATGGATTGGTTAACTAACTAAGAGACCTAAGTCGTTCATCCCACCCTGCTCAGGTACACCCGCCGGGTGAGAAGTCTAAAAGTTAACCCCACAAGTTCCTGACCCCACTTCTTTGTAAAAGATCGCCGGGGAGGAAAGCCTAAACAACAGCTAGGTTTTCCCGTGGTTGTCGTAAACCAGGTAGAAAACCTATAAAAAACGTATGTTCGCATGAACGTCGTTTTATAGATGGGTACAGCCACCCCGCCGGCAATCAAAGGAGGCCTGACACCAGGCACCCACAGAGATGCACTCCTGGAGAGCCACAGACACCCCCCTCGCCGGGGAAACCAGCCAGTGTTAACAACCACGTGTAGCCCAACACGGCTCTTGGCCGGGATTTTTCATGGTGAAACCGAGAAAAAACCCGCCGGAAGGCAAACCCCACCCTGAACAGACACCATCTGAAACAAAAGACACGAGGAGAGCCACGCACGACTAACCCAAGGTCACAACATAATCCGTGGAATTAGCCAATACACAACTAAACCAGGAAACAATTATAGTCCGAGGAATTAGCCAATACACAACTAAAACCCGGATACACATGACACAGTAGGGCATAATTATAAAATAAATAATAACACTAGACATGTGGCAAAGCTACGAGCGGCTGGCTAGGCCTAGGTAGACGGCCTAAACACAGTTGAAATATACACAGACACTGGGAATATCACAACAGGAAACACCGCCAACACACCACCGAAGCAAAAACTTGCGACAAAAGGAAGACTGACACGGACCCAGAAAAAACTTCACCAAGTGAATAAAAACAGGCTGGGAACCTCAGCAAACCCACAGCTTACCACATAAAAATGATAAAAGGCAGCAATAATTAATGCGTAGTGAAAGCCGCCTGCATCACCAAGTAACACAACTGTCAAAAGTTCACGTGTCCACAACAGGACCACGAGGGGACATCCGAAATAGATGCCCCATACATACGACCCAAAATACAATGCACTGCGGGCAACCAGCCCAGGACACCCCTGCTACGCCTATCCTAACCTTACTCGATACATCCTGGAGTAAACAAATGAGAAAAAACTCACTAGGGACGCCAACGAATGCGGAACTAGCGGAGCGTGGGCAGGTACGTCCGGGCAGGCTGAGCGCAGAGCAGAGAAGGAGGAATGACGCCTGATTCAGCGTCTGGTCAGAGATCCACACAAGTACATCCACGATATGATGGAAAGCTTATTAGATAGTTATTCTTATTTTCTTTTTGTTTTTATTTTTTATGAAGTTTTTTCGTAGTGAGAACCCAATTCATAATGACTGAAGCCATGAGTGAGGTCGCGTGCGCTCATGATGAAGGCTCCTCAGTTTTTAAATGCTCTGCGCGGTAGATTCAAAACTACGGCGGATTAGTGTTTGAAGAGGATGCCTTATGTAATAGGCATGTTCGTCAATGATGGAGGGGCCACTAATAAATATAAATGTATGACAGAGCAGATTAGGAGCTGCTGAGAAGGTGTCTGGACATTGACTGGGGGGAATACTTGAACGGTGAAGACGCTGAAGGAATGTGGAGGAAGTTTAGAGTCAAACTGGAGGATGTTATATCCAAATGTGTACCAGTAAGGGAATATAAGGATAAAACAAAATTGAGGAAAAGAACGAACCCAGAATTACCAATGAAAAGAAAGCTGTGGACTTTGATAAGAAGAAAGAAACGATTGTGGGATAGATTAAAAGTGTTAAAAAAGAACAGGGGGTCTAGTATAGAAGCTAAAGTAGTGGATTTGGAACGTAGACAGATAAACAATAAAATAAGGTGGGAGACAAGGAGGGGGATAAAGGAAAGGGAGAGAGAGATTGCAAGAAACGTGAAAGATAATCCAAAAATATTGTGGAAGTACATTCCCCGCCACCTTGTCGTGGTGGCGGGGCTTGAAACGGGGTCGTTGGTGTCACTCTCTTTAGGGCAGGGATTCAATCGGCGTCGTGGACAAAGTGCCCCCCAGTCTTCATTGGGGTAAGCGGAACCTCCCGGTGACGACGTTTTTCGTGTTCCCATTTTTGTTTTAATTTTGCGGAGGATTTCCTCCCTATTTTAACTAAATTGTGCCGGCTAGGCTCGAGAGCCTTCCCTCGCTGAGTCTGGAGTACTGGCTCCTCTCCGTTTACAGGGGCCGTGGCGGTCTAGCTCACCGCCCGAGGGGGTTGGTCCCGGGAGCGGCGACGTGGTTGCCCGCGTTGATGCCCCTGGGGTCGCCCATCAGTGGGGACCGGTCTCGGTTCCAGGGGTCCGTTTTCCCTTCCTGGTGGGTTTCCTGGCTTCTGTCCGGCTGCCCTCCATTACGCACAGATTGGGGATGATTGCAATTAACTTTGCCCTCGGTCCCAGTATAGCGGTTTTGCCTAAGCTTGGCCTTTCTGTGCGTTTTGGTGCTATCCCCCCTCGTATAGGGGGGTAGGGTATGAGGATGAGCCCCCTGGAGACCTGCCCCTGTTTGCGCCACCGGTATAGAGGCTGGGGCTCCCTGACTCACGTCGGAGGGTTCTCTGTTGGCCCTTCTGGTATGTTCTTTATTTATTGTTTTGTTTCTATTTTTCTTTTTCTTTCTTTTTTTCCCCTCGGTTATGTTTTTCTTTCTTTTTTTATTTCCGATAAAATGAAAATAGAATAGTAAAAACAACTAGGGTCATCATGGATCAGCCATGCAAACCTCCTCCCCTGGATCCAGCTTTGGCGCCCCCGGTACTTGACCTTTGCCTTCCTCTGCCCTCTGAGTCTACCACCTTGGACACCTCCCCTCCGAGTTGTTCCGAGTCTGATGCTCTCTCACGCTCTGATACTAAATTACCTGCTTCTACGACTAAGGATTCCCATCCTCCATCTGTGGACCCTACAATGGCCCCTGTTCATATCGACTCTCCACAGAGCCCAACTACACCTGCCGCTCATGATTTAAATGTCCCTCCCCTCTCCCAAGATAAGAGAGACCCTCCTTGTGTTGAGTCTCCTGTTCAAACCATAGACCTTGGCGTGCCGGGTTCTCTTGACACGCCCTGCTCCTCAGCACTACCCGTTAACCGACTTACAGTTTCCACTGACCACCTGCAGAGTGACACCAGTGTTGGTGACCCTTCACCTCCCATCGACACTGTTTCTCCACCATTTCAGCCGACTGTTAGTTCAGCCACTACTTCCACCTCACTAGTTGCAACTCTGGAGCCTCACATGCCTCATTCCGGCCCCCAACATCGGCGGAAACCTCGGCGTCAGTTTGTCCCCAATGCCACCCTCCGGCACTTCGATTCAATTTTTGGCGATGATGACTGGCCGCGTTTCCTCGTCATACGACCGGCTTCCTACATCTCGGGGGCTAAGTTAGAGAACCTCCTCCTCTCGGCGCATGCAACTTCGGACTTATCGTTCCGTGACTGGTAATAATGATTGGATTGTGGAAACCACTACTCATGCCCAATCTGAGACATACCTATCTCTTACTACCTTGGACGATATCCCTGTTACTGTCACGAAACATAACGACCTCAATTACATCCTCGGTACTGTTGTTCTACCCTCAACTTATGACCATGACGGACTTCCTGATAAGTCGACCCTCCTGTCGTCGTTGCGCTTGCGTTATCCAAATGTGCACGACGTTGATTTGTATAGTATCTCAAACAAATCAACTCCTTCTCATCCTCTCCGCATAGCTCGCATTAAGTTTAGTGGACGTTCCCTCCCACGAGACGTCAGGATCGAAGGACAAAGGCGTGAAGTACGACCTTATGTCCCCAAACCGTTACAATGTACAAACTGTTCCACCTTTGGTCACTCAGCTGGTAGGTGTAAGAAGGTTCGGGTGTGTGCCTTCTGTAGCTCCGTCAAACATGCTACCCGTTGGAATTGTGGCACTCCAAAATGTGTTAACTGTGGCCTTGAACACCATGCTCTCTCAAAGAAAGCAATGTGTGTTCTACATGTACAATGCTGAGTTAAAGCTTCTCATTAGTCGGTCAGGCATGTCTGTCAGAGAAGCTAAGCAAGAACTGAGAGTAAGAGATGTTAAAGATCCCTCTAGAGATATGACTTACAGTGCTAGACTTCGTGCACCTACAACTGACGTTTCTCCCGGTAGTCGACGACGTGAGGACAGTGATGCTGTGTTGGATTCACCCCTTTCTAGTCCAGCCACTGTTCCCCTCTCCAACCGATTTCATGCACTGAATACCCCTCCCCCTGTTCATGAAGCCTCCACCCCAAAAGCATCCGCGTCCCCTTCACCAGTAACTGATATTCAATCCTTGCCTCTTGCCCCGGCTCCCTCTACCGATGTTGACGATGTCATGGATTCTACCCCCTCCACCAGTAAACGCCGATCTGATGCTCTACATTCTCCCTCCTCAGATCGTCGATCTCCCTCCGTAAAACGTAAGACCCTCACAGCCCGACCTATGCCTCCCAAACCTCAACGTGTCCCTCCTCGCTCTCGCATCTTCCGCTCTGATATGGGTTCTCCGTCCCAGCCTCCCTCACTCCACACTCCCTCTACGCCTGCGTCCCCCCCGCCTACTCGTCCTCGACCTCACGCACCTATCAATGTTACCGCCTCGGGCTCCCATGCACCCCACTGCGGCTGTCATGACTGCTTTGTGCGGGAGTATCGCCGGACGCCTACCCGCACTAAATCCACTGTTGCTGCGTTGATACGCTCCTTTCTCCGTGACCGACGTTTACCAACCCCTGATAACACCGCCTCTCATAACTCTTCGTGCTTATGCGCTTTTCACTTAAAGTCACGTTCAGATCTTTCACACTCCAAGATAGCTACTATCCTCCATGACCTGTCCTCTAATGTGTCCCCCCACCGTCCACGTCGAAACTCCCTGCCTTCTCATGACCCTCCCCCCAGACCCGTTCCTCTTCATCTCCAACAGCCGAACAGTGCTGTTAATTTACGTAACCTTACGTCTCTCACTTAACCTGTTCAATCCCTATATACTACAATGGAATTGTAATGGTCTCTCATCTAGAGTCCATCTAGGTGAGATCCAGCGTTTGCTCCGTGTCTATAATCCAATGTGTATTTGTTTACAACACATTGGAAATTATAATAAATCCATCACCAACTACCACCTTGCGTGCTGTTCTCTATCCCCTGATGGAGAATATGGCACAGCAATTTATGTCCATCATCGAGTAACTTTTGACTTGTTTCCCATTCGTACAAGTTTCCTACAGCACTCTATCCTTACTCTTCATATCCCCGATGGTGACTCTGTTACCATTTGCAATATTTATTAGTGGCCCCTCCATCATTGACGAACATGCCTATTACATAAGGCATCCTCTTCAAACACTAATCCGCCGTAGTTTGAATCTACCGCGCAGAGCATTTAAAAACTGAGGAGCCTTCATCATGAGCGCACGCGACCTCACTCATGGCTTCAGTCATTATGAATTGGGTTCTCACTACGAAAAAACTTCGTAAAAAATAAAAAAGAAAAAGAAAATAAGAATAACTATCTAATAAGCTTTCCATCATATCGTGGATGTACTTGTGTGGATTTCTGACCAGACGCTGATTCAGGCGTCATTCTTCCTTCTCTGCTCTGCGCTCAGCCTGCCCGGACCTGTCTCCCCACGCTCCGCGGGTTCCGCATTTGTTGCGTCCCTAGTGAGTTTTTTCTCATTTGTTTACTCCGGGATGTATCGAGTAAGGTTAGGATATGCTTAGCAGGAGTGTCCTGGGCTGGTTGCCCGCAGTGCAGTGTATTTTGGGTCGTATGTTTGGGGCATCTATTTCGGATGTACCCTCGTGGTCCTGTTGTGGACAGGTGAATTTTTTCACAGTTAAGCTAGCTTTGTGATGCAGGCGGCTTTCCTTACGCGTTATTGCTTCCTTTTATCTTTCTGATGAGGTAGTGTATTTTTGCTGTCGTTCCCAGCGTATTTTTCTTCACTTAGTGAAGTTTTTTCTGGGTCCCGAGTCAGTTCTTCCCTTTGCCGGAAGTGTTTGCTACAGTGGTGTGTTGGCGGTGGTTCCTGTTGTGATATAATTCAGTGCTTTTTGTTTATATTCCGACATGTTACTGTTATCCGTCTGCCTAGGCCTAGCCAGCCTCTCGTAGCTTTATCACATATACAAGTGTTATTGATTTATTTTCTAAATATGTACTACTGTGTCATGTGTATCCTGGTTTAGTTGTGTATTGGCTAATTCCACGGACTATTTATGTGTCCTGGGTTAGTTGTGTTTTGGCTAATTCCACGGACTATGTTGGGCCCGGCGTTAGTTGTGTTTTAGCTACGCCTCGGTCCGGTGTTGCGTTCAGATGGTATCTGGACGGGGTGGGTTTTTTCCGGCGGGTTTTTCTCAGTTTCACCTTGATAACCCCGGCTGGTTGCCAAGTTTTGGCCACGCGTGGTTTAAAACAGGCTTGTTTCCCCGGCGAGTGGGTGTCTGTGGCTCCCCAGGTCTGCGTCTCTGGGGTGCCTGTTTCAGGCTCCTTCTGATTCCCGGCGGGTTGGCTGTACCCATCTAACAGTGTTCATACGGACACGTGTTGTTTGTAGTTTTTTTCGGTTTTGCAAAGCCAATATAAAACTATGCTGTAGTTGTATTTCCTCCCCGGCGATCTGTTTCAAAGAAGTGGGGATAGGAACAATTGGGGTTAACTTTTAAACTTTAATTCACCCGGTGGGTGCAACCTGGAAGGGTGGGATGACCGAATTTGCAAAATTCAGTTTAGTTGACCAGTCAATTGAGGGATGCTTTGTGTATCGCCTCCTTCAACATACGGCGCTTTAGGGCACAATTGGGGTTAACGTTTTTTAAACTATTATTCACACCCGGCGGGTGTTTCTTGCACGGATGAGAATAACGAATTTACAACCAGACATTTGAGGGATACGTTTTGTATCGCCGCCTTCAACATACGGCGATCTAAAAAGATACTTCGGCAGAAGTTAGATCTCGTATATTTGTCAGGCTTCCCAGTTTTTTATCTACGAGATAATTCGGGGGCCGGAGTCTTTTTTAGTTTTTTTTTTTCCAATATTTAATATGGAAACAAACACCACCGGAAAGACTTAATCACTTATAAACGCCATGATGATCTTTATATATTATGTCAGAGGGTATTCATAAATCTTTTGGACAAATTAAGATATTCTGAAATCTTTTACTTAGGAAACCCCACCGCGTAGCGAGCTGTGGTCGTTGAGTATTACGTCTCGTTACCCGGCGGGTTATTTAACACCTGTGTGCGAACATGAGTGGGTTAACCTTATGAGCATTAATTCCTGGAAATTTTAAATTTTCCAGAGCTGGGTCCCGGCGGGTCTATGCAGAACCTGGAGTAGTTTCCCTCCAGTCTCTGTCATGGCTACCTTTGCCCCGGTTTTTGCTGTATGCATTACGCCCTCCTGTTCAGGTATCCCTATTTTTGCGCACACCCTTTGTATAAAATGTGTTAAAATGTCTCGTTTGGTGGGGGTTACCTTTCCGGCGTTTTTCTCGTTGCTCCGAGAACACCGTTTTTGTTTACCGAGTTTTAGTCAGGATGGCTAAAATAGGTAAGTTACCCCGACGAGTTTGGTCGCTTGAGGGCTCATCAGAAACTGCGTTTTCTGTGGTCGAGCCTGGGATCAGGCTTCCTGTGTTATTCAGTGCTTTATGCATTACGCCCTCCTGTTATGTCTCGTTTGGTGTGGGTTACCTTTCCGGCGTTTTTTTCTCGTTGCTCCGAGAACACCGTTTTTGGTTACCGAGTTTTAGTCAGGATGGCTAAAATAGGTAAGTTACCCCGACGAGTTTGGTCGCTTGAGGGCTCATCAGAAACTGTGTTTTCTGTGGTCAAGCCTGGGATCAGGCTTCCTGTGTTATTCCCGGTGAGGGGGGCTCCACACAGTTATTTTGTTTGGTCTTTCCCTCCCGGCGACCTTTTTACAAAGAGGTCTGGGGCAGGTATAAGTGGTTTGACATTGCATATAAAACCCGGCGGTTGTACCTTCGGGTGGTTATATTAACGAATTTGCGATTCGCGATAATTTGCCAAACAATTGATTGATACAATAGGGTATCACGGCCGTCAAGACGGCGATCTATGAGGGCTTCTGGCAGAAGCCGGATTAGAGATTAAGATAGGCTTAGACTTTTTATGGGATAAAAAGATGCCTGAATCTTACTAGTGTTTCAAGTGTAAAGGGATACTTGAAGGACTTCATCTTTAATAAAGATATGTTTCATCTTTATGAGGATTCAGAAGTTATGCTTAATTCTTTCGAACAGGTAAAAGATATGCTGAAATCCTTAATAAACAATTGGAACAATGTTGTTTGTTTGTTTAGTCTTTCTCTCCCGGCGACCTTTTTACAAAAAAGGTCTGGGGCAGGTACAATTGGTTTGACATTGCATATAAAACCCGGCGGTTATACCTTTGGGTGGTTATATTAACTGATTAGCAATTCGCGATCATTTGCCAAACAATTGATTGATACAATAGGGTATCACGGCCTTCAAGACGGCGATCTATGAGGGCTTCTGGGAGAAGCCGGATTAGAGATTAGGATAGGCTTAGACTTTTTATGGGATAAAAAGATGCCGGAATCTTACTAATGTTTCAAGTGTAAAGGATACTTGAAAGACTTCATCTTTAATAAAGATATACTTCATCTTTATGAGGATTCAAAAGATATGCTTAAAATCTTCTGGACAGGTAAATATATCCTGAAATCTTTAATATGAAACTAAAGGAAAACGAAAAGTAGTGGTGGAGTGCTACGGTTCGTTGACCGGCGGTCTTGTGACACATATTTTGTACCATTTTTTGGGTGTAACCCTATGAGCTTTAATCCCCGGAAAATTCTCTTTCCAGGGCGGAGTACCGGTGTTGCACCAGGTGACCAGGTAGTTCCCGGGGGCGGGGTAGTTTTCCCCCAGTCTCTGCCATGTCGGCACTTGAACCTCTCATTGCTGTATGTTCAACGCCGTTAAGATCAGGTATCCCTATATATTATTTTCATTTGTTAATGAAATAATTTAATCACTGAATAATAATAACCATATATATTTTCTATGATTATATTAGGATAATATTGTGTTTATTTATAGTAATTTATTTTAATACAATTAAATATAAATTAAATTAATTAGTATACTTTATGATTTTGCTCACCAGCTCTGCTTTCAATGTGTTAATGAGCTATGGGAGCTTTTAATTATCATAAACCTTTACAGGGCTCTCTTTTAGAGAGTATATCGAGCTCGCAAGCGAGGGACAGCAACAGCCAAGGTGTATGGCGATACTCACAGTCCTGGCAGGACAGAACACATCCCTTTGTGACTCAACTAGTGCTGACGTCCACGGGATGCCGATGTACCATCTTCTACCCCAGTTTTAACATGGCAACATGTGGAGGTCCCGGCTTCGGCGGGATCTTCCCATGATAAGCCAGACTTAACGGATGAAGAACAACGATCTCTGGTCTCAGAGATGGAGGTTGAAGAGTCCAGTCACCTTCTAGGCGACTCTCAGGGTACTGTCGAATCTCCACGGAGTTCGTCATCGGCTAGGTATGTACCGGCGGAAGAGATTGATGGACTACTATTGAATGCACTTAATAGGTTCTTTGGCCCTACGCCGGAAACTCCTTCTGATACGGGAGATCCCGCGATGTCGACGAATGTGCGACCTCTGGCTACATCCTTTGCTTTAGCGAAAATACCTAGCCATCCGCTTGTGTCAGGCCCAATTTCCAATGTGCCAGGCACAACAGCTCTCACTACTTCCACTGTGCGAGTCATATCAGACATATCTCCCCCTCCTTTAGACAAGGCGCCAGTCAAAAAACAGGAGCTATGCCTCTTTTTACGGGCCTGATGAGTCAGGGGTAGCAATGTTACGGAAATGTTTTGAATGTTCATATTACGGACATTCCAAGTTATTATAACCATGACTTATTCTTACCACCAAATCCCTCCAGAACGCCATTCTTGGTTCTCTCTTCCGGTTTTTGGTGCCGGCGGAGTCCCCTCTGCTTGGCTGCCATTAGCACGCCTTCCCCAGCTTACCTAGACCGCGAGTTTAGGTTAAGAGGAAAAGCGTTTAAACTGTTTTCGCAATATATGGTTCCCAGCAAGTAACAAAGTCTCTGTTACGCTCTTCTCAGGCAATAGAAGCCGCGGAAGTCAGGAAAGCCATTGAACTTTCCCGGCGCTTGCTTCTCCAGACTTCCATCCAAGTCTTTAGGAGATATTCGGACGGCCTTATTAGAGGCAGTTCGAGCAAGGCAGGATCTGAGGATGTTCTTAGTGAAGAAACTTCTTGACTGTATTGCAAGCCAAGTAGTTCTGTCTCCAGTTCTAATTCCTTCTTTGATTTCACCAGCAGTTTGGAAGACTGTTTTCAATTTGGCACAAGCATTCAAGCAAGGTCCCCGCAAGCCCTGATGCCCTTGTTAGAACAAGGGATCAGGGTCTGGTGGTATCTGGGCGACTAACTGGTGGTGGCAGAAACAGAAAAGTTACGCATCAGTCATGTCTACGTTACGTTAAACCATCTCATATCTCTAGGATTCAAGGTCAACTTAGTAAAAGTCAAACCCTTGTTCCCCCACGAGTATTTCAGGGGATAGGGCTGGTCGAGGACACAGCTTCTCTCACTCTGAGTCAGAGTGTGGACACTCGAAACAGATTTCGCAAAAACTGTTTATGTTTCTCCACAGTCTGAATACGACACAGAAACTTTGGGAATCTCTAGTCGGTTCTCTCAACGGGGTTCAGCTAACTGTGAAGTTGGGCCGGTTGAAAGTCTAACGTTTAATCTTGGAGGGCAACACATTTTTCCCACTATTACCGGCGGGGATAGTATGGCCTATCCCAACGTTATTACACAACTTACTAGCGGTTTGGGCGACGAGAGAAAGGTTGCACGCAGTCATGTCATGAACCTCTCCTCCGCCGTCGGTATGGGTGGACATGGATGCGTCAGGCACGATAGGTTGGGGCTTGTAGTCAAACCTCGGGCATCAGGGTCAAAGGTTTTGGTCCCATTTAGAAATCTTCCACATCAATGTCAAAGACTTTCTAGTCCCCTTATCTGTCCTTTAGGCTCACGGCTCTGCTTTACGGGGCTAGTCGGTGGCCTTCAGAATGGACAATCTGAATGTGGTTCACTGTATTCAGAAACAAGGGTCAATAAGATCTCGGAAGTGGCTAAACGTGTCAGAAAAGATTTTTATACTAGCCAACAGGCTGAACATTCATCTTCACGTATCTTATCTCCCAGGCGTTGCAAACGTCTGGGCAGACGCTCTGTCTCAGAGACAAAGCACTTCAGTGGAATGGGCGCTCTTGCGTGTGCGGAGCATGACCATCCACAAGTGGATTTGTTTGCGTCTGAGAAGACTTGCAAACTCCCACTGTACCTCACCCGCCGGACGATAACGCCGGCGGGCGGACCTGACACTCTGATGACGGACGAGAACAGGTTGAGTTCCTTTTATCTATTTTCCGCCGCCAGACGCGTCTCTAATGTGCCACGTAGTCAACAAACTACAGGATTAGCGAGGCGTAGTCTCGCTAATCGCGCCCCTGTGGCCGGTGCAGTTTGGTACCAGCATTTGTACACGTGGTGCCCGCACCCAGTGTCACTCCCGGTCGGGTTGTTCCACTTAGAACACAATTGGCAACCTAGAAACCTCGCGGACTTGTTCATTATGGACATTCAGGAGGCCAAGTGGCTAGCACCATATGGTAGCGACGTGACCAAGATATTCACGAATCAATATACCCAGTCTACAAAGCGACAGTTTCAATCGCATTGGCAAGCTTTTATGTCTTGGATTCTTAGAACAAACCAAACTGTGCCCTCGGTGGCGTTGGTTGTTAATTATTTAATGTATCTGTTCATGCAGAAACATTTATCTGAAATTGATTTATGAGGGCAGGTTTTAAACTCCGCCCACCTCCCCGTCAGCTCAGGCCTACATGGTCTCTGGACAAGGCATCGTAGTTATTCTCGTTCCCGTATGTACCAAAGACTGCAGATTTTACAAAAGGGCAGTATTCCTTATGGCTTTGGCTACCGGGAACAGAGTATCTGAGCTGGCGGCGATGAGCAACACACCTATTTGTCTCAGGTTTGATAGGCTTCATGAGTGTATTCACATTGCACCTTCCCCAGGATTCTTAGCCAAGAATGAGCACAGTGAACACGTGTTTTCAGAGTTCACGGTGCCGGCGTTAAAAAAGGGGAAAGGTGCACCATCTTTTTTGCCCAGTGCAAGCTCTAACCAAATATTTAAGAGTGGCACCTCTAAATCACCAGGGTGCTTTATGGGTCGCAAGTCCGGGTGAACGCTTGATGGAGCGTACACTGGCTTCTCTCTTGGTCAAGGACTTTAAAGAGAAGAATCCCGGCGTTGTGGGTAAGACCCACGATTTACGCAAGGGGACAGCCTCTTTACGTTTCCTTAATAATCTTTTGGTGGAAGTTATTAAGTCCACACAGTTGTGGGCCTCTAATCAGGAGTTTTTTGACGCGATGCCTTTCAGTAGCTCTGGACAAACCTTCCTTGCCATGTATAGCTTTACGGAAGAGGGTCTAGGTGGCCCTTTTAGTCACGTTTTGTTTAATTTCAAGAAAAAGGGGGGGGGAGGGTGCAGTCAGTGTGACATAGGACACCCTAGACCCCTCCGGAGTATGTGTTCGGAACATACGAGCTGGGATACTGTTTGTAGGCATTGTTTTATAAAATTTCTCTGTAGTATTTATTGCAGGAAATTGTGCTAAAGGCCAATAGTAGTGTTACAACAATTCTTGTTGTAAGTAGCTTTGGCTGTGAAGCAATAGATTTTTGAGAAATCTCGGTAGTTGCAACTACGACTTTTACTTTTGAAGTAATTACTTCTCCATAAGTACACAAGTTCAGTACTTCTATGAATGTACAAGAATTCATTTATGTTTGGTTATATTTTTAGGAATATATCCACTAGTTAATGGGGTTTATATGTGCACATGTAAACTTCTAAGTTTTTAGTTTTCACCACTTACTTTAAGTGGGGTGCCTTCTTAACTAGCAGATCTGTGTACAGAGTCTCAGAGTTAACCCTTTTTCAAGCAGGCTTCTTTGAAGCACGCTCCTGCTTGTACCCCTTTTTGAAGATTTAGGCTGTATAAAGTTTATGCACCCGAATATCTCTTTTTTACAAGAGTAAGAATACTATGTGGTTGTTTGATTATCTGCTGTTCTAGAGTTATGATATGATTACGAATGTCCCCCTCCAGTCTTAGAAATCAGGCATGTTCGTCAATGATGGAGGGGCCACTAATAAATTATAGGTTTGACTCCTGTAAGGAGATAAAGAAAACCTAATATTTAGTAGTGGCCCCGTAATCATTGACGACTGGGGCCCTCCCGACCATCCCCTTCCCATTCGTTGATGTATTAAGGATTTTGGTTTACTTGATATGTCAGTGAAGGAAGAATGACGCCTGAATCAGCGTCTGGTCAGAAATCCACACAAGTACATCCACGATATGATGGAAAGCTTATTAGATAGTTATTCTTATTTTCTTTTTCTTTTTATTTTTTACGAAGTTTTTTCGTAGTGAGAACCCAATTCATAATGACTGAAGCCATGAGTGAGGTCGCGTGCGCTCATGATGAAGGCTCCTCAGTTTTTAAATGCTCTGCGCGGTAGATTCAAACTACGGCGGATTAGTGTTTGAAGAGGATGCCTTATGTAATAGGCATGTTCGTCAATGATTACGGGGCCACTACTAAATATTAGGTTTTCTTTATCTCCTTACAGGAGTCAAACCTATAATCTATAACCAACCTGCTTACAATTATGACCTTTCCTTGCTTTCTCAGTTTTTCTCAACACTACCCTCTCCCATCTTACTGTTGGGTGACTTTAATGCCCATAGCCCTATATGGGACCCTACTTCCTCCAATCCTGATACAGCCGGTTCACAGATTGAACATTTGCTTTTGAACCGTGACCTTTGCTGCCTTAATGAGGCCGACTCACACACTTACTTTTCTGCTTCCCATCATACTTATTCCTCTGTTGATGTCACCCTGTGCTCCACAGCAATTGTTGATAAGTTCGAGTGGCGGGTCTGTGTTGATACGTTCTCAAGCGATCACTTTCCTGTCATCCTGTCTTACCTGCAATTCCGTCCATGTCCTTCGCTCCCTCGCTATAACTTCCACAAAGCTGACTGGGACGCATATGTCCTCCACACCAGACAAATCCCACCTTTTAATCCCTTAAGGGATCCTGATGAAACGCATTAATTCCTCGTTAATTTTTTTACTAATGCAGCTACTAAGTCCCCAGACGACTTCTTCCCCCCTACGTCGTCGAGTCCCCTGGTGGGACAGCACCTTATCCACTCTTGCTAAAAGTAAACATGAATTAGGCCGCCGCCTCGATAGTCTCAATAAACGTTACAATTCTTTATGTTCACGCTTACCTTTACGTGATGATCTTCTATGCCATTCCATCTCGTTATTGATGGATATATGTGCCATCAAACCTCACTACAATCGACTATCAGCTAAATTCCGTCGAGAAGTCATCCGTAGTAGATCCGAATCCTGGAAAACTTATGTCTCCACCATTTCCCCGTCTACCCCGATATCATGCGTTTGGCATAAATTCAGGAATATTAACAGCCTTCACATTGCCCCTCCGCGCCATGCTTTGGTACACGGTGGCCGTACTGTTCACGATCCCCTTGAGATATTGAACCTCTTGGGTCAACATCTTGCCCATGTCAGCAATAATGAGAGGTTAGACGATAATTTCCGCCGCCATAAACTTGAAATGGAGTCGATCCCCCTCAACTTCTCTTCACCAGACACCTTTGATTATAATGCATGCTTTACTATGGATGAATTTGAACATGCACTCTCCAATTGTCCTAACTCCGCTCCTGGCCAAGATAACATAAGTTTTGCCTTACTCACTAACTTAGCCCCCCTTGCTAAATCCTACCTCTTGCAATTTTATAATCAGGTGTGGATCCGTCATCAATTTCCTACCTCATGGAAACATGCTATTGTCGTCCCAATTGCAAAACCTGGAAAAGACCCGAGCTTGCCCTCGAGTTATAGACCAATATCCCTCACCAGTTGTCTTTGTAAATTAATGGAGAAATTGGTCAATACTAGACTCACTTGGTTCCTCCGTCAAAACACTATTCTCACTCCGACCCAATTTGGCTCTCAGAAAGATCGATCTACTCTGGACTCGCTTACGTTATTAGAATCTCATATCAAGCGTGGCTTTGAAAGTAAGTCCATCACCGTCGCCGTTTTTTGACATCCAGAAGGCATATGATACCACGTGGCGGCGTCCCATCCTGCAACTACTTCATGATAGTGGTGCCCGTGGCCATCTACCTTTTTTTATTTCCAACTTTCTTTCTGATCGAACATTCCAGACTCGAGTGGAGGGAATCCTTTCTAATGTCTTTCCACTCGTCAATGGTGTTCCCCAGGGCAGCGTTCTCAGCAGCAAACTTTTTTCCGCGGCCATAAATATAGTCATTCAACAATTGCTGCCGGAAGTCCATGGCAGCCTGTACGTTGATGATTTTACCATCTATTGCACTGCCCGTACCCTCAGACATGCTCAACGTATACTCAACATCTCCATCCAACGGGTGATCGCCTGGGCATCTTCAGTTGGCTTTCAGTTTTTGGCTGAGAAAACTAAGGCAATAGTCTTCTATCGAGACAAACGCTGGCTCCGTGGCCAGTCAATATCGCTTCGAATGGGACCCTCTCCGATTTCTTTCTATCCCAGTGTTAAATTCTTAGGCGTAATCTTTGACCAACATCTCAACTGGAGAGACCATGTTCAGTATACTAAAGGTAAAGGCCTTCGTGCTCTCAACCTCCTCAGAAAACTATCCCATACCACTTGGGGTGCCAGATGTACCACTATGTTGATGCTCTACAAGGCGGTGGTTCTTTCCATCCTCGACTACGGCTGCCCCATTTATGGGTCGGCCTCTGCTTCCGTATTGAAGATGTTGGACCCTGTTCATACGCAGGGTATGCGTCTCTGTACTGGAGCTTTCCGTTCCTCCCCAAATACCTCCGTCTTAGCTGAGAGTGGCGAGCCCCCGCTCTCCCTCCATCGCGATTTAGTTACTATGCGCCGTGCATTAAAAATTAAACATAGTGACTCTCCCACTAATTCCCTTTTCAGTGATATCTTCATTCCCGATCCGGGTCCATCTTCCCCCTCCTTTCCGATTCGTGCTACAATTCTCCTCAACTCTCTTGACTTTCACATTGCTGTTTCGCCGCCTGTTGTCTCCCCTTCCCCCCCATGGGTTATCTCTCTCCCCAATGTTTGCACTCACCTCTCCTTCCTCTCTAAGAGATATCCTTTTGTCCCTAGCCATCACTGCCAACACGCACTCGAACACATACGTCGTAAAGGCCCCCATTTTGCCATCTTCACTGACGGGTCTAAGACTGACTCTGGGGTGGGCCTCGCTGCTGTGTCCTCTACTAAGCTCCTTCAGTTTTCTCTCCCGCCCCAAGCCTCTATCTTTACTGCTGAACTTTTAGCTATCCAATCTGCTATTGACATTATACGTGACACCCTTCAACAGCCCTTTATAATTTACAGTGACTCTCGTAGTGCCCTCGAAGCGCTCCGTGCTTATTCGTCCTCCCACGTAATAGTTTTAGCCATAAAACACGCTCTCCACGAGATGAGCCTACCTGGATTCCAGGTCCAGTTATGTTGGATTCCTGCTCACATCGGTGTCCGTGGCAATGAAGACGCCGATGCTGCGGCTAAGAATGCTATTTTAATGATCCCTCGCCAGCCCCACATTCCGTTAGGTGATTGGCTGTCCTTACTCAAGCCTTCTATTCTTTGCACGTGGCAATCTCATTGGGATGCTCTACCCTGCAATAATAAACTCCGTGCAATCAAACCTTCTGTCCATCCTTGGCCCTCGTCTTCCAGGTCTCACAGGTGTGAGGAAGTTTTACTAACTAGACTTAGGATAGGCCATTCCAGGCTGACTCACGGTTATTTGATGTCCACTCCCCGCACTCCGCCCCCTACCTGCTCCTCCTGTCATTCCCCTCTAACTGTTCGCCACGTCTTTGACTGCCCAGATACTGCCCGTCTGCGTACGGTTTGTTTTGGTACTAAATCATTCACTGACCTTTTATCCGATTCTCCGTCATTTTCCTTCCCCCCTATCGTCCGTTTTTTGCGTCGCCTTAAGCTCCTTTCAGTAATCTGATCCAATCCTTCGGGCCAGACCTATGAGAGTTCCGTATGGAGCTCAGTGGTCTGGTTAATCTGCTCTACATAACTAACTAACTGGAAGTACATTCAGGAAAAGTTAATGAGAAGAGTAGGGATCCCGGAGCTGGTAGGGGGGTTGGATGATGGGAGTAGAGCGGAGATGGATAAGGAGAAAGCAGAGGTGCTGGGGAAATACTTTGGGGGGGGGGGGGTACTAACAGTAGAGTCGGATGATGCAGTGCCAAATATTCCCATCAAACAGGCACCTGCACTAGAACTAATAGAGTTTTCCCATCCTAGAATAACAAGGGCTATAGCAAAAATTAACAGAAGTAAGTCCCCGGGACCGGATGGGATACACCTAAGAATCATAAAGGAAGGAGGTGAGATGTTAGCAGAGCCATTGAAAATTTTATTTGAGGTATCGTTTAATACAGGACAAATCCCGATGGACTGGAGAGAGGCGAACATAACAGCTATATTTAAGAAGGGAAAGAGAAATGACCCAGGAAATTATAGACCAGTCAGTTTGACAAGTGTTGTGTGTAAACTAATGGAAACGGTAATTAGAGAAGGAATAATGGAGCATATGAAATCAAACCAACTTTTCAGTGAGAGACAGTTCGGATTCTTGCCGGGGAGGTCGACGGTACTACAGCTAATTAAGGTGGTAGATGATTGGATGCAAATTCTAGAGGATGGTGATGTAACAGACGTGGTATATTGTGATTTTATGAAGGCCTTCGATAAGTCCCACATAAAAGGTTAATAGAGAAAGTTAGAAGCTATAATATAGGGGAGAAATGTGTGAAATGGATAGAAGCCTTCCTGACAGATCGGAGACAGAGGGTGCTGGTGAATGGAATAGGCTCGGGGTGGAGGGAAATTACAAGTGGGGTTCCTCAGGGATCTGTGTTGGGACCACTATTGTTCGTTATATTTATCAACGACTTCACTGAAGTTATAACTAATGGAAGTGAGGTATACCTGTATGCGGATGACACTAAGCTGTATAGAAGAGTGAGGAGTAAGGAAGATGTGGGTTTGCTTCAAGGAGATGTGGAGGGCATGAAGGGATGGTCTGAGCATTGGTTAATGCCTTTTCATCCAAAAAAATGCAAGTACATGCAGATTGGGACAAGCAAGATAGACAAGGTAGGATACAGTATGTATGAAGCAATGGAGGAAGTGAATGCAGAAAAGGATATAGGAATAGTGATAGACAATAAATTAAATTTCTCAGAACATTTAGCGGAAAAGATAAACAAAGCGGCTCGCTTGATGTAGTGACTAGCGTCTCGGATTTCCACCCAGAAGGCCCGGGTTCGCGCCCACGCTCGGCGCATTAAAGATTTTTCACAAGCACTGAGTCGTTACCATCCCTCATGAGCAAAGGGATGGGGTAGTAGTACAGGACCCCAATGGAAATACGCCTAATCGGCCTTATTGAGCTATCCTTAGCTAGCTTAGCATGCGCTAGCTTTAAGAACTATTATTATTATTATTATTATTATTATAACTATAGAATTGTAGGGCTGATAAGGACATTTGTGTCACTTGACGAAGAAATCTTCAGGAATCTCTATACAGCGCTGGTTAGGCCGCACCTGGAATATGCAAACCAGGTGTGGGCTCCATATATGGTAAAGGATATAGAAGCAGTGGAGAAAGTGCAGAGGAGAGCTAGCAAGCTAGTACCAACGTTGAAGAACGCGGGCTATGAGCAGAGGTTGAGGACACCTGGGGCTTCCAACACTGGCTTATAGGAGAAAGAGAGGGGATATGATAGAAACTTTTAAGATAGTGTCAGGAAAGTATGATGAGGATGTGTGTGAAGGTATCTTCTTGATGCGGGAGGGAACAAGAACGAGAGGACACTCAAAGAAAATTTACAAAGAAAGAAATAGGCTTGAGAAGGCAAAGAACTCATTTTGTGATAGGAGTGGTAAATGAGTGGAACGCACTGTCCCAGTATGTAGTCGATTCCGAATCAATAAGGGAGTTTGAAAGTAATCTTGATAAAGCATGGGGAAGACAAGATTTGAAGTTTGATTATAAAGCAAAAATACAGAATAGTAAAAATGTTGCGTCTGCTACCGCCGCCGTCAACACCGTGAACGACCGCAGCAGTGCAAGTACTGAGCTGGATACACAGGCTAGTTCTACTGTAAGAAACTAAGAAATGATTGATGTGAGACTAATGGGACGGTAATTGGATGCTATTGATTTATCACCTTTTTGGAAGATCGGAACTACATTTGCAAGCTTCCAAGCTTCTGGAACTAAACCTGTTTCTAATGACTTGTTAAATATAAATGTTGATGGGTAACTTAACTCATATCTGCATCTTTTAATATTCTAGCATATACCTCATCAGGACCAGGCAATTTCTGAAGTTTCAGTCTGTCAATTTCCTTAATCCTAATATCCTTTTTTACCTCCCTTGATAGATTCTGATAGTAAGCAAGTAGATGAATTTCGCCTTTCATGATTTTTCTATATATTCCTCTCTTTTTTCCTAGAAGATCTAATTCTATTATTCATCCATTTGGGTTGATTCTGTGTTGATCTAAATTTTCTTTTGGGCATATATTTATTTTGAGCATTGAATACTGACATGATTAGATTATCTACCAAATTTGACGTCTCTTCCTGACTTAACCCTTGTCTATCGGGGCCCGACTTAAGTCTGTATCGAAAAATGTGGACTATGTGGCGGGGCCCGACTTAAGTCTGTGTGCAATTTTGGCTCCGAGAGAGAGACGAGCGACGGGAGGAACATGGGTTACCTCATGACCGCTCATCACGGCCGCCGTGGACCAACTGAGATGTACTCCACTTGCATCCACCCTCACTCCTTCGCTACATACATAATTATATAAAGAAATTACCGTATTTTAGCAATTTTGCCCTTCGGTTTCACGATCGTTGCAAGACAACCAGTGATCGTAGAAGGATGGTTCGGGTGTCATTGGAAAGCTCAATTTACGCCCTTTCAGGGATACATACTTGTATTATGCTCTGGGTCTTGTATATGCATGAAAAAGAGCACGGAAACAACCCCATTTATGGTAAAAAAAAAAAACGCTGAGCGGCACAGTGAAATATACTCCACCACCCGCTCTTAAGGTGTTAAGCTAACAGGTGCCCGAGAAGGGGTACACTCATTTGAACACCTGGGTCGACTTAATTGTTTGGCCATAGGGTCCGCTAATAGGGCTCTTCTTAGCCCACCATAATCGGCTATTCTAAAGTCGGGTATTAATGTCGTATTCTCTCTGGTATTACCTTTCCATTGTATATTAAAATACACAGAATTGTGGTCGCTATTTCCTAGGTGGTCCCCTATCTCTACATTATTTATCATATGTTCATTGTTACTGAAAACTAAATAGAGAATATTATTACCTCTAGTCGGCGTATCTATGAATTGAAATAAAAAACTCTCTTGTACTACCTCAATAAACTCTTCAGAATCAGAGTCGCCTATTTGATGCTGCTAATCTATATTCGGAAAATTAAAATCCCCCATAATGCACACATTGGGAGGTTTGACGTACCTCCCAACCTACCAAATAGGAAAACCTACTATTTGGTAGTAGTCTTGGAAAATCCAACGTCAAGGCTATTAACCTAATTGCAATGACGACTTGTCTATTTTGACTGCTATGTCGTCATTCCAACCGCGGTTAAAAAAGAAAACGTCTAGAGTCTACTCCTTATCTTGCTCTAGGAGACGTTGTACATTAACCAAAACTACCACCGAAGGTGAAAAAAGCATAGAAGAGAAGAAAAAGGGGTTTACCTTAGTTACCGCTTAAGGCCCATCCCGTGTTCCGTCATGTGCAGATCCCTGTCGAACGTGCGCATGAGCGACCCTCTCTTGTCATCACATCTCACGTCAGCAGAAGAACGCGGATGGGCAGGGGTCCGGCGTGAGGGAGGGTATTATGTACGTTGGATTTTCCAAGACTACTAGCAAATAGTAGGTTTTCCTATTTGGTAGGTTGGGAGGTACGTCAAACCTCCCAGTTTGTTAGTAGTCTTGGCAAATCCAACATCAAGGCTGCATAACAAATAGGAGGAGGACATCCAAGCCCAACATACCAAAAAAAACAATGCATAAAAAAAAATTATGAATGACAAAGACACAATTTAAACAAGAGAGTTTAATAAAAGAGTGAAAAACTGAGGAGTAGCTAAAAAGAACAGTTTTAACACATGCCCGTGATTCATAGTAATGCAAAAACATACACTTGTCTTAAACCAAAAAGGTACTGTACCCAAAATCCCTTTTCTTCCAAAACCAACAAAAACATTGAACACAATAACAAAACACAATTTTCAATGTGGCAAAAACACATGTACTGTAACAATACATAATCCCAAACTTGCAATCAAGTGTTGCAAACCCGTACACCCCCCCCCCCCCCTTTGTCAAATAAAACAAAGTAAAAGAACGAGGGACAAGGGGGGAAGACCAGGTATCTTCGCCAGAGCACTAGGAAACACGACCCCCGAGAGCTATCACCGGCCGAGGGGGTCGAACACCGGACATGGAGAGGGAGGAGATGAAGGAATTGATAGAAGACCACAAAACCGCTGAGGCGATGGCAGGTAAGGATCGACTTTGCAGGAACCGGAAGGAGGCAGCAAAGGATCGCACATCGCGCGCAGAACCCCTACAAACAGGGTGACTGGCACGAATGGTCCGACAAATGTGGCGTCCCATCCGCACCTGCGAGAGCCTCCCACCTGTCCGAGGAGACACCCACACAGCAGTACCCGAAGGCGGCGCCACAGACGCAACAGAGGACTGCAAGGCTGACACCGGGCACAACACATGGCGAGTATGCCCACGCTGTAAAGCCTGGACGGTGAAAGGCTGGAAAACGCGGGTCTCCCTCTCATTCGTGGCAACAAAATGAGGGGAGGAGGCGAACGTGACGCCATGCAAGGACGGGGAGAATCGCCGGCAGCCCTGGGGCCGTGACAATGCCGCTAGTGCAGACACCCGATCCCCAGTGGCCAGAGCGACAAGGAAGAGCGTACGCCCGAGCAACGGAACCGGTGTAGCGGCCCGTGTATACGTGGGTGAAGCCAGAAGGTCCAGAGCCCACCCCAGATCCCACTGTGGAGGGACCTGGCGCGGAGGCAGTCGGTCCCGGAAGGCAGCCGTTATGAAGGAATCCAGCTCCTGCGGCGGAACGACCAGCCCAGCGACGGAAAGACCCCCCGGACGGCAGACAAGTGGTTACGTATAGCGTCGACGTGAAAGAGATGTGTACGGAAGAGGTGAAATAAGGAGTGTAGGACGAGGGAAGGAGAGCCAACTGTCTGGCGAGTGTCCTGTATCCACCTAGTAAAAGACCCCCAGCGGGACCCGTAAGTCCCCCAAGGAGAAGGCGGCCAGGAACGCTTCAGGAAGTCAGTCAGGTCCCGGCCGTGGACTGGGAGCCACCGTGCCTCATGAACATTCACGATGCGAAGGCCAACAAGGTCCGCAGGTCCCCAACCTAGCTCAAGTGGAAGGCGGAGACAGGTAGAGGGACCGGACTCGGGCACCACCGCGTCAACCGGGCGTACCAAGCCCGTGCCGGCCACAGAGGCGCGAGTAGCCAGACGCTGCCGCGGTACAGCCGCAGCCTCGCGAGGACTTTGCACATCAACAGTGCGTCTGGTGGCGGAAATATGGATATCGACCGCCACCTGTTCCAGTCTACCATGAAAGCGTCCGGACCCCCCTCCGGAATGCGAGGCCGGAGGGATAGGTACTGAGGCAACTGGCGCGGCACCTCCGATGCGAACAAGTCGACCTCCGGAACACCCCAGGAAGCCGCGAGGTCGTCGAACACAGTCCGTTGCATTGCCCATTCTACAAAAACGCCCTGTCCTCTCGACAGGGCGTCCGCCCACAGGGTGGCAGTCCCGGGCAGGGAGGAGGCATGCAAGGAGAAGGTGTGTCGGTTCGCGAGGAAGAACAACTCCACCGAGATTCCCAATAGAGTCAATGACCTGGAGTACCCCCGCTTTAGCAAACAGTGGACAGCTGTCTGAGTGTCCATCCCGAAGGCCACCGACTTTCCCCGAAGGGCCAGCGCGTGGTCCCTCAGGAAGAACAAAGGAACCAACAGTTCGAGGGCATAGACGGGTAAGGGGAGGGAGACCCACCCATCTGCCGGGAAGTGGACGTCCCAGGTTTGATTGGGAACCTCACCCTACCTCGCTCGACGCATCTGTGTCTACCCAGATCGTCGGCGGGGGGGCGGTCCAGGGCACAGCCGCAAAGAGCGTGCCCCGAGCAACCCAGTGACCGAAGCGTCTGCGAACGGTACGCGGGAGCGGCAGGAGCCGATCCATAGGGGTCAACGGAAACACCTCGGTGCCCATGAGGAGGAGGCGGCGTAGCCTGAGGCTCCCTAAGGGAATTGGCAGAGCGGCCCAATGCAGCGAACCCACTAACGAGTCCCAGAGCCACCCCACGAGGGAGACCGAGTGCAACACGGCGAAGACCTTCCGCCGAAGGTGCACCGCGTCCGGCAGACTCTGGGTCACCGTAGCGCCGGACAAAACCTATGGCTCGACACGCAACGGGGTCAAGCGTGACTTGGGAACATCGATGGGGAACCCTAACGTTGCAACGTGGTGAACGACTGTGAGGGCGTCGCGTACGCACAGTCCGAGGGCTTCGGAAACTATCAACCAATCGGCCAAGGAAAACAGGAGCTGGAGCCCGCTCCTGAGGAGAGGACCCAGAGCCTGTCCCACCAGTGCGGAGAAGATCCTCGGCGTGATGTGGAGACCGAAGGGAAGGCCGGCGAACAGGAACACACGACCGGAAGTCCGAACGGCCAAGAATCGCTGGAATCGAGGATGGAGAGGAACGAGCCAAGACGCATCCTGGAGGGCCAGCGACACGACCCACGACAGAGGGCGCAGGGCCAGGCGTACCTGGGGTACCGGCAGCATCCGAAACCGTGTGTGCACGATGCGCCCGGTGAGGGCCGACAGAGCCACCACCGGGCGCATCGCGTCGCAGTTCTACTTCGGTACCAGAAATACACGGGAGAGGAAAACCGGGTGACCGGCGGTCAACCCCCTCGACGATACCCTGCTCGTGCATGGATGTGAACACGTGGGCATCCTCTGAAGAGATGGGCCGGCGTCGGTGACAAGAGCGGAGTGGGGGTCTGGACGTCCACCTCCAGGTTAGACCCCTCCGCGCAATCCGCCGCCCCCAACGTCCCTCGCGGCCACCGAGGGGCGCAAGGGCGAAAACAACCCGTGGGAGCTCCCGAGAGGAGGGGAGCGACCCGGGCGGCCAGGCGAGAAGGAGAACAAGGAGACCGACCCAGAGAACCTACACATTGTTTTGACATGGAGGTACCCCCGGTACGGTCCGTGCGGGCATGAGCGCCACATTGACCTCCTCTACCCCCCCCCCCCCACTTCGTCGAAAAGGGCAGGCCACCCCATCCCCTGGCCGTCGCGGGGCTGACCCCGGCGAAGGGCAGCCGGAAGTGGAAGGCCGGCCAGCCCCGACACGGCGGGGATGAAAAGGGGGCAAGAACAGAAGGGCGAGGCGGAACTGACGCACTGACCTGTAACGTCCCTGTCCTGCGCCCGTGCATGGCGGCAGCTCTTGCAGTAGCACCCCGAAGAGGACCGGCAGAAGGACGGGACTGAGAAGACCCTGCTCGCGACACAGCGCGTCGTTGCGTGTCGTAAGCAGGGTCCGCCGATAGAGAAGCGTAGCGGCCCCAAGCATCCCGCGCAAAAAAGCCCCGACGGAGAGAGCGTAGAGTACAACAAACCCTGACGAATATCCAAGGGGGCTGTCTGGCAGAACGAGGACCGTACCGTCCGGCGTTGCCGAGTTGCCACGCACAAAACCGCCTTCAGCTCGGGAACCAAAGACACCGCGAGCCGAAGGGGGATCCGCCGAACGCGGCCCAAACCCTCGCGAAGATCGCCTGGTGCAGACGCCGCGATAAGCCGCAGGTGGTGAACAGAAGTCTGGAGGGAACCAAAAGACAAGAGAAGAAGTTCGGCACCCACCGCCGCAAGGGAAAAACCCTGTCGACAGAGGACTGAACTGGGTGAGAGAAGAACGGGGTAGCAATAGAACAAAGTTCAAGAACGGGCGCGCTGAACCAGGACCAGAACGCGCCGTCCAACGCGGAAGGCCTCAGCAAACAAGGCCCCCAATGGGAGAGGGTGATCGAGCAAGATGGCTAAGCCAGGCGTACCGTAGTCGCACAAACCCGTCCCATAGGAGGACAGTCCCGTCAACACAGCCAGGGACTGAACATCCTGAAGGATGTCCCGGCAGCTGAAGTCTGACCAGAGCATAGGCCTGCAGAAGGGAGGGGGACCGTAGCAGGGGTAGGTAGGGTGAGGCGCTGAGGGTGTGTCACCGCCAAGAAGCGAGATAAGAGGGAGTCTTGCATCGACTCCAAGCGCCCGTCGATGCGTGACACAAGCCACCCCTGCATAGCCGACAATCGATCCGAGAGAGGCGACCCCCCCCCAAGAATGGTCGGCTCGCAGGGGTGAGCGCGAGCGGGAGCGAGATCCACGACACGAACCAGCAGAGTCTCGGCCCAAGGAAGGCGAGCGACCACGGTTGTGTCGCCGCTGAGGGACTCGTCCCTGAACACGAACGCCCGAGGGGGAAACAGCACCATCCACCTCTTCCAGCGACACGTCAGCCCCTGAGAAAGGGGACCCCGAAACCACGCTATACCCCACTGAGCCAAGAGGAGGGGTGAGACGGTAAGTGAAGGTCAGGGAGAGAAGAAGGAGGAGCAGGACGACGGGAGTGGGAAGGCTGGCCGGGTGAAAAGAGGTCAGAAGGAGCCGCGGGGGGAAACAGAGCAAGGATCCCCGGGGCAGAGATAACAGGGCGGCCCGACACCGAGGTGGAGAAGGGAGGGACCGCCACCGTGGGACGAGACCGTGAAGGAAGAATAGGCACCGAAGCAGGTGAAGTAAGAGAAGCAACTACATCCTGGCGGACCCTACTGGACAGTGTAGGAGGGAGCAGAGGGCCAGCTACAGCCTGAACCTCCGCGCGCGTAGAGGACAAAGGAAGAGGACGTCGTTCGAGCAGGGGAAGCGGGCGGAAGGTAGTAGAGCCCCGACCCGGAGAGGCCAGGGGAGGGCGCACAGGGGCAGAGCCGCTAACCCCGGCCGCAGGGCGAGAACCATGACGAGGGCGATGGGCGCCGTCAAGGCAATCAGGAGGACAACGAGGAGCAGGAGAGGACAGGCGACGAGAGCGTGGACGGAGCAGGAGATCCCCCCGACGATGTGACGACCGGCTGCGGGACCCAGGAGAGAGGGCCCGAGCAGGGAGAGGGCCAGGCGAACGGCCTGCAGTCGGGTCAGGGATACCCAGGGCGACGCGGATCCGGGCGGCAACAAAGGCCGGGGAACGGTGGCCCACAGTCCAAAAGTGGCGGGAGACTATCGCCCACACCGACTGAAGGGAAGCAGAGGCCATTGCCGCCGCCAAGGAACCAGGGCCATGGTGCACCACATCCACCAGGGCCAGACACGGGCCACACAGAGCAGGGAGGTAGGCCGTAGAGGACACGCAGTGCGAGTGGCGCAAGCAGGACTTGTGGCTCTCCAAGCACGGGGAGCTACAACCATGGCGAAAGCAAGGCAGCCTACCTGCACTGGAAGAACACACACCATAATCAGCACGTCGAAGGAGTAAGTGGAGAGAATGTCCAAGAAGAACCAGGGAAGAAGCATGGGGAAACAGGAACACACATCCAAACAGGTATCCGTACTCACCCTAAACCGGGAGCACAGAGGTAGGTGAGTAGGGCGGGCGAGGTGGAAGAGCACTAGCAGAACCTGCAAAGATGGAGAAAGTGGTAACCACCACTCAACATCTTACATGCAGGGCCTATAACACCAGTAAAGTGCACACACCAAGATAGTTTCAGGCAACAAGATGACATAAAAAAAGGTCAACAGTGAAAGCCAACTATTACCGCAAATTTGCGGGCCAATGGTGGCATAACCGTACCGACACAACCCTCCCGCATCTTTGAGGGACCCCCCAGCGATCTCTGCAAACTTGCGGGGAGCCGAAACGTCCCAGAGGACCGAATCGAGCTCCCGCAAATTTGCGGGACCGGCCGAGATGGTCCGGCGCCGAAAAAGCGAGAGGAGCGTCTAGGGAATACCAAAAAAGGCCACAAAAATGCGTCATCTCCTTATGAACTCCAAGCGATGATGGCCATCAAGCTGAGCAGTGTCTTCCTTGAATTTATCCTAACTCAACCGATAAAGGGAGAGGCAAGGAAGACACACCAGGGGAGAGGAGGCACATCCCCCAGGAACCACCCAACCCACAGAGATAGAGCAAACCCCATGAGGAGAAGTGGCAGGGAGGGTGGTTTCGCACAAACAGGGGCCCCCCGTGGGGTACCCCTGGATTGGGCAAAAAGACTATGAAAGGATGGAGGTGAAACAGGAAGAGAAAACAAAAACTAGTAAATGAAACTGGTGAGAAAAAGGGTGGCCTAGCCGTGAGCAGAGAATGTGTCAGGGGCGAAAAACCCTGTGGTGTGAAGGAGGGGCCCCCGTGGGGTACCCCTGGATATCACGAACCACCTGTGGCCCAGGCCCTTGAGACACAGTGAAGGCTCGAAAGGGGGGACTCGGGAATAACGCTAATAATGCGGCCGACACAAACCCTACAAACAGCACCGCCAACAACGAAATCTCAGATTGTTTACCAACGGTACACCTTAGGCTATGAAAAAATGAAAACTCATAGGGGCATAGCAATTCGTGAATGAGAAAATGAGCTAGGCTAAAATAAGCTAAAAGCTAAACTATGCCCAGACTAACAGGAAAAAAGAATATGAAAAGAGAAAGAATTAAAAACATATACGAGGAACGCCAGGCGCCCCCGTACCTTCGGTAGGCTATTTCCACACGCGTCTCCATTATACACACTTAGGAGCCCATTTACGTGTGCCCTAGATCACGTAACATCTGTCTAACAAAAAAGAAGGCCAGATAAGCCGAAACGAACCTAAACAGGGTGAATTAAAGGAGCACAACAAAAGCGGACTCAATCAATGGAGGCGCGTGAAAAAATGATGACAAGAGAGGGTCGCTCATGCGCACGTTCGACAGGGATCTGCACATGACGGAACACGGGATGGGCCTTAAGCGGTAACTAAGGTAAACCCCTTTTTCTTCTCTTCTATGCTTTTTTCACCTTCGGTGGTAGTTTTGGTTAATGTACGTCTCCTAGAGCAAGATAAGGAGTAGACTCTAGACGTTTTCTTTTTTAACCGCGGTTGGAATGACGACATAGCAGTCAAAATAGACAAGTCGTCATTGCAATTAGGTTAATAGCCTTGACGTTGGATTTTCCAAGACTACTAACAAATTGATAAACCTTGATGCCATTTTATTTTCCTCCCATAATGATGTTCCATCAGTTCTACTCATATTTGGCGGTCTATACATAACTCCAATAACTATGGTCTCACTACCTTCGTTAACCTCTACCCAACACTTTCATTATCATTACCTATATTTGGCGGTCTATACATAACTCCAATAACTATGGTCTCACTACCTTCGTTAACCTCTACCCAAACACTTTCATTATCATTATTTAGTCTAATACCTGATTTAATACAGCTTTTTAATGTACTCCTGACAAACACTGCTATACCGCCGCCCCTCCTACTTGTTCGGTCATATTTAACCCTTCCCACACTGGGCCGCCCTCCTAAGGACGTTGTTTAGATCCGGGCGATATGGCCGAAAAACCTATTTACTGTAATAGGCTACCCGTATCTTTGTTATTTTAACTGCTAGAAAATTCCCACGCATCTCTAAATGTACTGCGGTTTCCAATCTGTAGACTGGCGTTGAGTAGAGCTCTCTTAAGTCAACTGGTTCAGTTGTGATGACGATTTCCGTGGAGAGTTTCGAGGCGATGTTAGCAATATGACACACTTTTCAACACTAAATCTGTCTAAGCAGACCACACAACAACAAAGCTCAGACGTCTGCTTGCTTTCGGAGGTGCGCGCGTCGCCTCCGACCAGCTGTGTTTACATATGTCGGACGCGCGGCTTTCAAAACAAGCTTAACCCTCCTGGCCCGGGCAGGTCCTCCAAAGGACAGTGTGGGCTACCCGGGCGATCTGGCCGAAAAATGTCTAGGCCTAGGCTACCATATTTTTGTTTAGTTTAACTGCTAGAAATTTCCACGCATCTATAAACGTAGTGCGGTTTCCAATCTGTAGACTGGCGTTGAGTAGAGCTCTCTAAGTCAACTGGTTCAGTTGTGATGACTATTTCCGTGGAGCGAATTTTGCCGCGATGTTGACAATATCGGAGCTTTTCAGACACTAATTTCGTCTGACGTCACAACAATAACATTGATCCGACGTCGCCTTATTGTTTTCGGGGGTGCGGTGACGCAACGATCGGCTTTGTTTACATGCGTCGGACGCACGGCGTTCAGACCAAGCTGAATAGGCTTTCAAGCTTACTATCTCCTGAAAGGACACCCGGGCTCCTACCCTTCTTTCGTGGTGTCCTTTGGAGGACCTGCCCAGGCCAGGAGGGTTAATAGGCTTTCAAGCTTACGGATTAAAAGGAGACACCCGGGCTCCTGCCCATCTGCCGCGGTGTCCTTTTAAAATGCTGCCCGGGCGGGAAGGGTTAAACAAACTAATTCCTGGTATATCAAATTCTGCTAAAAAAAAAAGCCTGGTTTCTGTATAATCCATGTTTCAGTTAGCGCTATTATGTCTATATTTTCTTTGCTAACAAGTGCTCTAAGTTTGTTTATTTTGGTACATAGACTCCTACAGTTTGTGTAATATACTCTCAATTTACTTCTTTTATTTATACCTAATTTACCTTTATTTCTAACTAAATTTTCATCTTCCGTTGCACCATCACTACCATCATTAGTAATATATTCATAATTTTTAGCATGAGACTGAATATCCTTATCACTTTCGTCTGATGCTAAACATTTTCCATTTAACCTCTTTTCCACTCTCAATATTTCTGTTTATAACCCCGCAACCACCCTATCTAAAGAATTAGCTAATGTGGAAACCCCATCCCTTGCGTATATCCCATCTCTCCCATAGAAACGATCCCAGTTATCAATGAATGGTATTGCTTTTTCCTTTTATAATTTAGAACTTTGCAATATTTCTCCAACCGGCAATTGATACCAATCACCCTGGGTGTCCATTCCTTGGGAACTCCTCTTCTGGGTAGGATACAATGTACTACAGGGATCCCTCCCTTCCTCCTAACCTTGTCTAACACATCCCGATACTGCTTCAGCAGTTCCTCACTTTTACCCTTACCAACATCATTACTCCCGGCACTGAGACAAATAATGGGGTTATCTCCACTATCTTCCAATATGTGGTCCATCTTCTCTAAAACCCTCCCAACTCCATGGCCCGGCAGACACACAACCTTCCTAAGTTTAGTGCGGGTAGCCCTAACTAAATATCTTACCATGGAGTCGCTCACAATCAACACAGACTTACCTTCTCCTTGGGACAAACTGGAAGTGGCAGCAGCAGAGGTAGTAGGAGTGGCAGCTGGTGCTCCTGTGGTGGTGGGAGTGGCAGCTGGTGCTCCTGTGGTGGTGGTAGTGGCAGCTGGTGCTCCTGTGGTGGTGGTAGTGGCAGCTGGTGCTCCTGTGGTGGTGGTAGTGGCAGCTGGTGCTCCTGTGGTGGTGGTAGTGGCAGCTGGTGCTCCTGTGGTGGTGGTAGTGGCAGCTGGTGCTCCTGTGGTGGTGGTAGTGGCAGCTGATGCTCCTGTGGTGGTGGTAGTGGCAGCTGGTGCTCCTGTGGTGGTGGTAGTGGCAACTGGTGCTCCTGTGGTGGTGGTAGCGGCAACTGGTGCTCCTGTGGTGGTGGTAGTGGCAACTGGTGCTCCTGTGGTGGTGGTAGTGGCAGCTGGTGCTCCTGTGGTGGTGGTTGTTGCTGCAGGCAAAGCTGTGTTTGTGGCAGGCTCCCTACAACTCTCACCCATTTCCTGGCTAAAGTTATCCCCTTCACATTCATCTCGCAAGTGAGTGAATGTGTTAGTCACTCTCACTCCTACATTACTATCCTGCTTACGTAGAGTGACTTTCCCACCCTTATTGTCTATGACCTTCCATGAATATATTGATTTGTTAGGTTCAACCTCTTTTCCTTACTCGAACTGCATAGTTCCTCTAAGCTAATTTTTAAAGCTAAATTTTCCTCCTTTAACAAATCCACTTCCCTCTGAATATTTACGTTTACCACCCTCAGAGATTTAACCTGCTCCGTAATTTCACTCAACTCCTCCCTCACCACAAGTTTGAGAGAGCGAAGTTCGGTGCAAGACTCAATCTCCATACCTGCCATTTTATCCCAAAGCTAGCTAATAAAGCAAAAAAACTAAATAGATAAAATACTAAAAGCTAAACATTGAGCTAAAGCACTGCAAAAAAAATACACTTCACTTGATACAATGGGACACTGGCAGGTAGTAGAGGCAGAGGTCTGACCTTTCATGATGACCGCAGGGGAGCAACTGAAATAACAACGCACTATCGTAGGTAGTCATTAGTAGCCAGTCTCAAAGTCCTGAATTATGTTGTGAGGGACGAGCAAGGTTTTATGAAGGAGACAAAAGGCAGGTTACCTGAAATGAGTGTCTCCCCCAAAGTCAAAAGAGTGACAGCCAAATTCAAGGGATGTTGGGGTCAAAATGTCAGGACACATGAATTTTAAAGCAGTAAGTCATAGGATGAAGGAAAGATTGATTAAGAGCGAGAGTTCCAGAGTTCACTCGTTGATCAGAAGAAAGACAAACTTTGCCAATTCTTGAATTGGAGAGCTGGACAGAATAGGAGTGGGACTGTTGAAAGGCAGGTGCCTCGCACTCGCTGCAAGGGAGGGGGTATGCACTGAGAGAGCTCTGAAGAATACTGATTGTTGTAATTCATAGTTTGCAGTTTTAGTTTAAATTTCTCCCACCAAATGCGTGCATGTGGGCGTGTACTGTACCTGGCTACCGCACTGCTGTCTTGATTGAAATTTACAAGTAGCAAAAACTGCCAAATATTTCTTCTTACATAAAGGCCAGATATATTAATTGTTGTTGTACTAACATTTACAGTAGATTGAATCATATTACACTAGATACAATATGATTCAATCTACTGTAAATGTTAGTACAACAATGTAATATAATATTACACTAGATACATGCCGGGTGCCCAACCCCGAAAGGGGTTGAAATAGGGGAGCTATCCCCCCGCCAAAGGCGGCTTTCTAGGGCCTTTCCTATATGATGCTGAGAGGATTGGGTTCTAGTCATGTGGTGATGGGCTGGTCTATCAGAGTGAGAGCTGAGCAATCTCTGCCATACCCATAGCTTACTCTGAATGTTCCTTTAACTTATATATTTTCTAGATCTCAAGTGACGGCGTCTCTTCCGTGAATTGACCTCCCAATCTACCAAGATTGGAAGCCAAAGCGTCACATTTTCCCGTTGCCCCTCAACTTTCTCTTCATAATTGCTGAGGGGCACAGGGCCCTGGGTGGGGCTTTGGTTTCCCGGGCGTTTCCGCACCCTCCTTAGCTCCCTGCCATGGAGTGGCTTCGGTCACCCAGGCTTTATTGTGGTCGGCGGGGAGGGTTCTGTGGGGGCACTCGGTTATGGCCTTGGAATTGCTCGGGGCCTTGGGGCTGTTCGGCCAGGCAGCTTGGGGAACAACAACACTAGATACAGTAATGCGGTTAGCAATTCGATTTTCTCTACATTATAGTAATTTTGTTTATTTTCATTAAGGCTTCTTTATGTAAGAACCAGATAAAGGTAGGCTAAATGAAAAGAAAAAACACCAAATATACCCTTTTATGAGAGCCACATTAAATTATTACCTATACTAACATGTAGAATGAAAAAATATTAAACTAGGTTTTGTTGTTAACTAATTCAGTTTTCCCACAAAATTTAGAGGGAAATTACGATAATGAAGCTTTCTTGACAAGCAGATACGAGAAGGGTGTGTGAAGAGTTATGTACACTGACTATAACTCCTTATACAATGGGGTAACTTAAATATAACCAATATTTACATGTTGATTGTATAATTTTACACCAATTATGTTGATATAAATCCGTTTCTTGTATATTTTAGAAATTATTATTACGTGAAGCAAAGTAGGCCAACTACAGAAAATAAAAGTGATATAAGACACCAACATTCCATTATTCACTTTCTTTTATTACTTACTATATATATATATATATATATATATATATATATATATATATATATATATATACACAGTAGGGTCCCCATTTGTGCGTGTTCGAGCTGTGCGTTTCACGAGTTGTGCGAGCTACCAATTTTTTTTGCCCCCACTCAAGTGCACGCATAGCTCCGTGAGAAATTTGTATACCTTGAGCGGCTGACCATCACACTGGAACTAATGCAGAAAGTTATCGAGTTAAAGAATGCTGGAAAAGGAAATTCAGTTGTAGCCAGGCAGTTGGGACTTACTGAGTCGAATGTTAGATCAATTTATAAGAAAAACGGAGACGGGGCTGGGGCTGGGGTAGCATAGCTGCACTCGCCATGCCGCGGGGGTTTGCCTCAGAGCCCCCTAGCTTAATGTGAGTAAACAATGACTTATTGTTTAATTATTGCTTACTTTTATTTATATTATGTATTATGAATATGTGTCAGTTAGTGTTGTTTTGTATAGGTAATATGAAGTTGAACCCCTAAACTCGGGACCGTCCATCCACCAAATTAATTATTTCCCATAAGATACATGTTTCGAGTTGTGCACCCTCATTCATCCACCAAATTCTCGCACAATTGGGGACCCTACTGTTATATACAGTATAGTTGGTCCTCCAATAACGTGGCCAATGTGTTATGGTTACCGCCCGTGTTAGCAAAATCCGCGTTACCGAACCCATATGTTTACATGTTAAAGGTACCTTGGTGTTCTGGGGATTTCCACAAAGTCCACTTTTTCTCCATAGAAGCCTATGTTATAAAAATAAATTCAATTATAAAGGTTATTTTACATGTGCATTGGGTTGATTTGCCCATTGCAACTCTTACCTCTCAATAAATGAAGTGTTGCATCCCCCCCGGATCCATCGCCGTCACTGCGATGAACTTGATGGTCTGGTAGCTCTCGCCGCCAGCCATTCGTTGATAAGGCGTGGTCCCTCCCCAGCTTCAGCATCAGAGTCCTCGAAGCCACTGTAGTCGGCATCTGATACACCCGACAGTAAATCATCTGCTGGCTGAGGGTCGGAATCTGAGTCACTCGACGCCACTTGTTCCTGTTGCTGTGCTCGTTGTCGAAAGAAATCTGTTATTCGTGTCTTCTGGCGTGCATTTATCCTGTCGTGAAACATGTCGAAGTACGGCTGGATGGAAGCAGTGAAGCTTGCTATTATCTGTGCTGAACGATCATGTTTGGGATCAAAGTTGTTCATGTGATGGCTGAGGCGTTGTGACAATTCTACAAATTCCCGTAGACCAGGAGTGTTCGGCTCTTCCTGGGGTTCGTCTTCTTCTCGATGTTCTTCCTCTTCCAAATCCTGCATTAGGTCCTCGGCATCAGGCTCCTGTGGTGGCTGAATCAAACCTTGAATATCTTCTGGCCCCACTTCACCCATCCCAGGCACACGTCTGGCAACCTCGACTGCTCTCTCCACCACTGCCTCAAGCCTGACTGGCTGATCAGGTAAATCCAGCTTGTGCCCAGGTAACCCCTCTAGAACATTCCTCCAGGCATGGTGGATTGTAGCTCTTGTCAAATCAGCCCACGCTTCCACCATCGTATCCACTGCATTCTTAATATGAAACCTTTTCCAAAAGGCATGCACTGTCATAGCTGCTCCGTCGGCGGGTTCCTGTTGGTGTTGTGGTGGAGGCGCGTTTGGTGCCTGCTCATTCAGTGGTGGGGGAGAGTCTGGGGCAGACAGTTCTTCGAGTGGTGGGAGAGAGTCAGGGACTGATTCATCGTCTGACATCTGTAGCAGTTCTTCTTGGGTGTCAGTGGCAGTGTCGAGCATCAGGAAAGTCTTAGTGGCATACGCACCCTTAAAGCACACTATCACCTCCTGGTCCAGGGGCTGTAGGAGAGACGTAGTATTCGGGGGCATGAACATCACTTTTACGTTAGGGTGCCGATCAACCAACAATCGGGAATGTCCGGGTGCGTTGTCAAGCAATAACAGTATTTTAACCCTTCCTACCCGGTCTGCCTTACCTAATGACAGCTCGGCAGAAGGGCCGCTACCCGGCCGTCCTTACCTAAGACGGCAGCTTAATAGCCTAATTAAGCTTGGTCTGAACGCCGTGCGTACGACGTATGTCAACAAACCCAAGCGTTGCGTCACCGCACCTCCGAAAACAAGAAGAAGACTCTTCAATGTTATTGTTCTGACGTCAGACGAAATTAGTGTCTGAAAAGCCCCCATATTGGCAACATCTCTGCAATATTTGCTCCACTGAAATCGTCATCACAACTGAACCAGTTGACTTACAGAGCTCTACTAAACGCCAAAATACAGATTGAAAACCGCACTACGATTATAGATGAGTGGGAAAGTTCTAGCAGTGAAAATAAACATAAATACGGTAGCCTAGGCCTAGACGTTTTTCAGCCATTTCGCCCGGGTACGGGCGACCGTCCTTAGGTAAGACTAGCCGAGTAGGAAGGGTTAAAAGCAATGTTTTGGCGGGCACAAAATGTTTCCAAATCCTTCACAAAATGATTATCGAACCATTCGAGACTCAACGCTGATGACATCCAGGCCTTCTTGTTGCTCATTCAATGCACATTCAACTTGGCCATGTCCATATTGCGATAAGGCCTTGGCCGCTTTGCCTTATGGATGATTAGAGGCTTCATCTTGCAGGTGCCGGAAGCATTGCAAGTCAACAAGATGGTTACACGTTCTTTGGCCATTTTGTAGCCCCTTGCTGCCTTCTCCTTGCGAGAAATGTAAGACCTTTTAGGCATTTTCTTCCAGTTGACTCCCGACTCATCGCAGTTAAAAATCTGATCCAAGTTGTTGTTGTTCCCCAGGCTGCCTGGCCGAACAGCCCCAAGGTCCCGAGCAAGGCCAAGGCCATAGAGCGCCCCCACAAAACCCTCCCTGCTTACCACTAACAAAACCCAGGTGACCAAAGCCACTCTAAGGCAGGGAGCTGAGGAGGGCGCGGAAACGCCCGGGAAACCAAAGCCCTGTGCCCCTCAGCAATTATGAAGGGAAAATTGAGGGGCAAGGGAAAAATGTGACACTTTGGCTCCCAATCTGCCAACTTTTAGGTTGGCAGTAGGGAGGTCGATCCACGGAAAAGACGCCGTCACTTGAGATCTAGAAGATATATAAGTAAAAGGAACAGCCAGAGTAATCTATGGGTATGGCAGAGATCACTCAGCTCTCACTCTGATAGACCAGCCCATCACCACATGACTAGAACCCAATCCTCTCAGCATCAGCTAGGAAAGGCCCTAGAAAGCCGCCTTTGGCGGGGGGATAGCTCCCCTACTTCAACTCCTTTCTGAGTTGGGCACCCGCCTTCTTATCCAAGTTGTAGCCATCGGCCACAATAACCTCACGTAAGAAAGCAGGGTATTCGTTGGCTGCAGCATTGTCGGCGCTTGCTGTCTCTCCTGTTAGCCGAACACATTTAATTTTGTTTCGTTTATTGAAGGACATCAACCACCCAGCAGATGCCTTAAAGGGTTTGGGGTTCTGTACATTGTTCATTCGAGCCACTGCTGCATAATATTTCTTGGCTTTTTCTCTGATCATCCGTCCGTCTGTCGGCACATGATTCTTGTTTTGCCTCGCCAAATACCGCACCATTAGCTTCTCTGTCTTCTTTAGGATGACATTTCCCACTTTTATCGACGCCTGAGTACCCTCCGCAGGGTTTCCCTTCATAATGTTGGCAATATTCTCCCTGTCCTTCCCAATGGTGCGAATTGTACTCTCGTTAACTTCATGTCGTCTTGCCAACTCCGCTGCTTGTCTCTTCCCCTTCTCTAACTCCTTCACAATGTCATATTTCTGTGCGTACGTGAAGATACGGCGCTTCTTGGGCGGCATGGTTAGGTCACAGAAAAAAAGGCACTTTGAGAACCACGGCCTGTGTTACAATACACGCGGTGGGGGGGGGGGGGGGGGGGGTCGGTAAGTGAGGCGAACAATGGTGGAACTGGGGAAGGACCCTGGGGAGGGAATAACATACCCCGACGAGCCGCAAGTGACGTCACTGGACCAGGGAGGGAGACGGAACAGCCTCGCCCGGCCCAGGAGAGAGAAAACTGCCCAGCTGGACCCCGCGTCATTGTAAGTATTGACCGCGTTAGTAACATTTTGGATATTTGGGGTGTACCGCGTGCCACCAAATCCGCGTTACCGGAAGACCAACTGTACTGTATATCTATCTATCTATCTATTGCCTGACGCCGTGATCCCCGAAGGGGTGGCCACGAACGAACCACCCCCAGTCAGTCGACGCCCCTCCCCCCAACCAGCACCGCCTTCGTTCATGTACTTCCTCACTCCATACTTCCACCTCTCCCTCTGTCCCTCCACCTCACTCACGTACACCCTCTTAGTTATTCTCTCGCTTTCCATACGTTCCATATGGCCGAACCATCTCAAGTTGTTCCTTTTCACACTTTCCAGCACATCTACCTCCACACCACACCTCCTTCTTACTGCCTCATTAGTCTGTCTATCCCTCCATGTAACTCCACATGCACTCCTTAAGTAATTCATTTCCACTGCTCTCACTCTTGGTCCGAGTCTCTCAACCAACGTCCATGCTTCGCTTCCGTAAGTCAGTGTCGGGATTACCACACTGTCATGCAAGGACTTCTTCACTTCCATACTGACCACCCTATTTCTTGTTACTGCTTTTAGCGTTCCTACAACCCTCTCCCGCACTTCTTCATCCATAGTCCCATCTTTACTCAACACACTGCCCAGATACTTAAAAGAGTTGACGATCTCCATAGCCTGACCATTCAGCTTCACCTCACACTCTGTGACTTCACCCCTTATTATTATATCGTAGTCATTATTTGCACTTTACCATTTTTCTGCACACCTTAACACCTTGGCTACATCTATATTTGCACTATTTAGGGCATATTCAGGCACTCCTGAATGATTAATCAAGCATCTGCATTAAATGAACTGTATTTTGCCGAAAACTAGGTGAAAATAGCTTCAAAATGAGACCAGAACGAGCTTCGTAGGTGGCGGGGTTCACCCGCAGCGTTGCCATAAACATCCGGGAAAACCGCTAATTATTAGCTCTCGCTCGCTCGGCAACACTGTTGTGAGACACCCGCGCGAGATACCGTCTCCCTCAGTGAGCCGCTCGCTGCTCTGAGGGTCGGAGGTGGGTCCCTCACGCTCCCGCCCACTGACACTCGAATTCTACGGCTTTTACAGGCTTTTAAAGCCTGGAAATTGCTGTAAATTGCCAGAACATTCAGGAACGTCACCCGCAGCCAATGGGTTAATCTAAGTTATACTAAATTTAGTGTACAAGACATAAGGACACATATACCTATGGTATCTGTCCTCTTTGTCATAGGATTTTTGTTACATTATTTAGTGTACAAATTTTCCAGAGTGGGGGGACCAATGTTTTCCCGTTGGTTTCAAATGTTAATTTTTGGCCACTGGTTGGACTGTCTTCTGGAAGGATTTAACTTGCAAAAAAATGATGTCGCCATTTTTTGGGGCCATTTCCTTATACGTTTCTATAAAATTTAAATTATGGCCCAAATCGTGCTAAATAATTTGATTACGTTACCCCAAAAAACAACATAAACACTACTGTATCCAAGTCAAACACCCAATATTATTGCTGAAAGTTTACATTTTGATAAAACAATAACACTCCTTTTAACCCGGTGAGACCCAGCGTCGCACGTGTTGCGTCGGCAGTCTTTGATCACCAACTCCCAGCGACGCATCACGTGCGTCCGACATATAAAAAACACTTACGTGGCTCGTAAGGTAGGAAATGGCGGGAGAATAGGAGGGGGAGGTACCGTAGTGTGTGTGGGAGCCGGGCCAGTAGGTGTGAGCGGGCCGAGACAGCCGCGCGGCTGGTGGTGGTGGGCTTAGTGGGGATAGTTTACACCCATAGTTCACCGCCACTTTGAACCTTCATTACTCCGGTCGTATGGGAGCTAGAGGCTTGAGATTTATGTGAGATACTCCTTAGGATGTATGCCATACAATGCCTTACTCAGTTTTTACCCTAGTGCTCCCGGGCGGGTGGTCATGCGGGGGAGACGAACTATTGAAACCCCCCCCCCCCCCCCCAAATGATCGAAATGAGTTTTTTTGTATTTTTGTCATTTCTCACCATTCTCTTCCATTTTGGCTCAACAAATTTTTTTGAGGCCCCCCCCCCCCCCCCCCCCAAAAAAATGTCAGAGGTGATTTTTTTTTTTTTTTTTAATTTCTCATCCTTGTCTTCCATTTTAGCAAACAAAACAAAATAAGTGAAAATGGCTTGGGACTGGGGTGAACAAAATATTATAACTAGCCGGGGCTCAACGGGTTAACAAACTAAATTTGTTTTGCTTCTATAGTGTACAAACACCGATAATGTCATTGCTCAAACATGTTTTTCTTCATTCTCTCCATCCACCATTCTGGCTGGTTCTGGTCAGCTTTAAAAGAGGATAGAACATTAATGTGCATCTAGTGTTTGTGTTCATAGTTAGATGGAAGGATCTCCTTCTCCATCCTCATCAATTCCCAAGAGTGCCTGGCTGACATTACTGCACACCTCCTCATCGGCTCCACACCTACACATCTCTGAGCAGTTGAGGCGCTGGGACCTACAGGAACAGTTGGACCCGCAACTGGTCTTCTTGCACCCACATTTGATGAGGTGAGTAACTGTGGCTGGAGCTGGAGGATCCCTTGTTGGGACTGGCACTAGTGTATCCCCCTCTTCCTTCCACCCATGGCGTGTTGCTGGTGGTAGCTGAGGGTGGGGAATGTCATCCTGGTACCACACCATGGCCTGGTAATGTGCTCCGGCAATGGCTTCATGTAAGGCTCCTCGTGTCGGAGGTAGCTTTTGAGCTTCTAGTTGTTTCTTGGTGAAAAGCTTCCACCTGAGATCACCAACATCCACCACAGTGGTACCAGGCTCATAGACCTGGCAAACAAATGTTTCAATGGCACGTTCAGTGTCAACACCCAGCTCCTCGCAGGTTCCCAGGGCAGCAAATGCAGATACCACCTCCATGGAGCATCTGTTTAGTGCTTGCCAACAGGTCAGCTTCCCCTTGCCAGCAAATCGGCCTGTTATGTCGGCTCCAGAGAAGGCATGAAATCCTGGTAAGGCTTCAGCCTTTGCAGCGCCAAGTGCATTCACTACTGGTCCCAGTGGGATTACCCGCTTCTTGTTCCCCACACCAGTGACGAAGTAGGTGTTCCTGCAGAGCTGATGGTAATGGTGGATTGCAAGGACAAACACATCAGTGTCAGGTGACTGAATGTAGAGTTCTGTTGCTCCTCTTTGAGCAGCATCCAGACTGTGTAGGATAAGCCTTGTGTCAGCTTCTTCTTGGGAGCTGCAGAGATGTTGAACATCCATAGAGTTCGAAAGGGTCTCTTGCCGTGAAGTCACGATGAAGACCTTGGGCTTACCCTCAAAGTGGTGGAGAGCTTTCTTTGCAAGATAAACTGTCAGTTCATCTTTGGTTGTGCGTGACTTGGCGCTTTGACTTGAAGCAATACATAATGTTCTGACTGACAGCTAGAACATCTCGTTTAATAGTGTTAGAACGGACTGTCTCTGTTTCAATGCTTGCAGCTGGTCCTGCAACTAACCAGCGAACGAAGGCATAGAGTGCTTTGGGAACATGTTGTTCAGCATCGTCATTGCTCAGTTCTCCTTTGAATTCCCATGGGTGCTTGTTGTGGGCAGTAATGGCAGCTCGGAGAACAGAGGCACTCTCGAATAGCTGCCTCATGTCACTTTCAGTTGTCTTTGCCATAGCATCCTCCATGGTAGCATCTTGAACAGCTGTTGTAAAGACACGATCTGACTCATTACGCCATTTTGCTTTCGTGAAGTGGACATCATCGATGTGAGAGGTGATTTTCTCCTTGATATCTCGTGTAGATGGCTTTATGTGCACACCATTGGATTCAAGCATACTAGAGTAGGCTGACTTGAGGTCTGTCATGTTGAGAACTTCCCCAGCCTGGAGTAGAGTGTGAACTAGGCTGACAAACTCAATGTCTGAGACTACTTTGCCAACATTAGCTTCTTGCTGTGCATACTCTCTGTCCTCACTGCTGCTAGTTGCACCGCGCTGGACATTCTGAACCCAGCATGAGAGGTGGTACTTAATATCAATGGCACGAGCATCGTCCTCAGTGATGGCAGCACTCAGCTGCACCTTCCAAGTCTGATTCTTGCTCGCATCAACAGCCTTTTGCAGTTGTTTCCCTGCATTGAATGTACACACCTCATGAACTGGCTCTTTCCTGTCTCCTTGGCAGAAGAAACACAGGTTTGCATTGAAAGGAGATGTTGCTGAACGTGTGAAGTGAGGAGTCTCGATTTCAGCAGTCTGGTACACTAGCGGCTGCAGAAGGCCGTCCACGTCTCTTCTGAAGATGCCGACTCTCTCCATGTTGGCAGGCCTTCTGGTATCGTACCCTGGCACGCTCTAGGTGACCACTGTGACAAGTAGCCCCATAACATTTTCTGTGCCACATTGCTTTCTTGTCTTTCAGATAGGCGGCAGTGTACCCTTGCAATCGTCCGCTGATCTGTGTATAATCAGCATCTCCATACTGTCCTCTTTCGTAGATGAACTGGAGGAACTTGGAATATGCTTCTATTGATGGTTCAGTCACTAGGTCACGATTGTCTGGCTCCTGACACTTAATGCACAGTTTGAAATAAGTTCCTGGTCTTGGTTTCTTACTGGTGCTTGGCTCCATCTTGTGACTACTCCTTATGGCTCACTTCACGTCAGGTATCTGCAACAGAAAAAATTTGGGTCACTAAATTTCATCAGAAAAAATGGCGACATCATTTTCCCACTTCCTAGCAATGCTAAGAACACGTTCATAATGGTTGCCAAAAATTAACACGCAAAACCAACGGGAACCCCAATCTGTTACATTGGCCCCCCCAAGCCCTACCACCACACTTCCAGGCGCACCCTTCATATAAACAGTCTCCCCTGGCCAGGTGCCTGATGGACTATTATCTAGTCCAACTTGTGCCTGACCCCTTCCCCCAAATGACCATGTGTTCACTCATCTATTCACAAGCATTCTCCATTCATACCTGTTTATTACCACTTCCCTTGCCTAATCTATAGTCATTCCTCTATCATCCAAAGCTTGTCTTACACAGTCTCTCCATCTCAATGGGGGTCATCCTGCCCTTCTATCTTTCCTTGTATATGACTCACATATTCTCTTTGTAAGACTTTCATCTTCCATTCGTTCAACATGACCAAACCAGCTCAGCACCCTTCTGTCCACTCTGGCCGATAAATGTTCCTGCTGTCCCACTCTCCTACGTATCTCTTCATTCGTCAATCTGTCTCTACGAGTAACTCCACACATACTCATCAAGCAGCTCATCTCTATCACATCCAGCTTTCTTCTCTCCCTTTCCTTCAGAGCCCATGTCTCAGCCCCATATATCACTGTTGGCACAACAATTCCTTGATACATTGCACTTTTTACTTTAATTCTGAGATTTCTCATCTTCCACATACTTCCCATTGCTCCGAAAACCTTCCTTCCTTCACACACACACTGTTTACTTTAATTTCCATACCTCCACTCCTGCTTATCATTCCTCCTAGATATTTTAAACACTCTACTTGTTCCAATATTTCCCCATCCAGTCTCAATCTAGATTCACCCTTATTACACACCATTACTTTACTTTTATTGACGTTCCCCTTCAGTTTCCTCCTCCCACAAACCACACCAAACTAATTGACTACCCGCTGCAGTTTCTCCTCAGAATCCGCCACCAACGCTGTCATCAGCGAACAGCAACTGATTCAACTCCCAATCTCTACCATTATTTCCTACTAAACCCAATCCTCTTCCCATAGTTCTCATTTTCACCTCCCTCACCTCACCATCCATAAACATATTAAACAGCCATGGTGTGATTACACAACCCTGTTGTATACCTACATTTACCTGAAACCATTCACTCAATTCTCACCATTTCCTACTCTAACAACTACTATATACTGTATATATTTGAATATTATGTAAGACTTCTTGGACACTGAATGTAAAAGATTTTCCATGGCAACTATTTTTAATTTGAAGTCAACCACCACAAGCATGTTGTTCAAATCTGAGCAGTACCTCATGCTTACATATACACTACTTAGTTTCTTACAGCAGATCCTCTGGAAAAAGGCAAACTAGGCCTGTGTATCCAGCTCAGTACCAGTACTTGCACTGCTGCGGTCGTTCACGGTGTTGGCGGCGGCGGTAGCAGACGCAACATTTTTACTATTCTGTATTTTTGCTTTATAATCAAACTTCAAATCTTGTCTTCCCCATGCTTTATCAAGATTACTTTCAAACTCCCTTATTGATTCGGAATCGACTACATACTGGGGCAGTGCGTTCCACTCATTTACCACTATCACAAAATGAGTTCTTTGCCTTTTCAAGCCTATTTCTTTCTTTGTAAATTTTCTTAAGAGTGTCCTCTCGTTCTTGTTCTCTCCCTCATCAAGAAGATACCTTCACACACATCCTCATCATACTTTCCTGACACTATCTTAAAAGTCTCTATCATATGAGGACCCGGGAGGACAAGGGGCGAATGCACCACCATGAGCAAAATTGAGTTAGGACTGGTTCCCGATAGATGGAAGCACTGAAAATCACGTGGTGAAGAGCGTGTGAAGAGCGTTTTGCGATTCCCACCCATGCGGGCTCAGTACCCTAGGTTCTAAATCCCTTGTTTCGACCTTGTGTAGCGGCGGAGGAGGTATGGATTGTAGGAGGTGGAGGGGCGAACGTTCCCGCGCGCTCAAGCCAATGAGCGGCCGGCTAGCATTCCCCGAGTTAAAGGCCCGCCTCCCGGCCAGTCACACGCGCGTTTGCGCGTTTTTTTGGCTGAAAATTTAACAGTATCTTAGTTTCATGGACATCTAATACAGGATTAAATGTCAAGCAGATTGAACAATAATTACTATAGGCTGAAAAAAAAAAAAAAAAATCTATTTTTTTTTCTTTTATTTTCAATCAATTTGTCTCTTCCAGAGGATTCTAATGGTATATAATAACATGCTATTCTGTAATATTCTATGTATGCCACCTATTCCAGACACTCATAACTCGAAAGTAAGGTACAGTCAGGACCCCCAATTCGCGAGAATAGGGGTGACAGGAGGCATCGCGTATTGTGAATTCGGGTATTGTGGAACTAACTTTAAATGGGAATAATTAGATTGGGTGACATCTCTCAATTATGGCCTATTTTCGAAATTTTTGGCCCTATTTTCGACATTTTTGGCTCTACAGTACAGTCTATATCTTATATATAAGAAGAACAATGAATAAAAATATGAAACTATCCTTAAAATTAGTAGTAGATAGGCTAGGACTAGGACCGTAGGACTTCACGATTTTCTCCAACTTCTCCCTCCCTAACCAAATCGTACGAACAGTTTACTCTGACAAGCCTATTGCACAGTTTCCTTCTCCTCTTTTCTTGCGAAACAACAATTCCACCTTCATTTTGTGTGTTATCTTCTTATATTGGCGTGGCATGGCGAAAAAAGTGGCAGGCACTACAAACGTTTGGTCACTCCGCACGGCTATGAGCGCTTGAGCGGGACTGTGGGAGGGAGGGAGGGAGGGTAAGCGGGAGGGAAGGCAGGCGTATGCCCGTCTTCTTCTTTTTTCAGAGCTACTCCTGGGCCTCGCGAAACGTAGACGTGCTCGCGTATCAAGCGGGAATAGCGGATTTGGCCCCTTCTTAGCTCTCGATTCGTGTATTGTGGTACCACCTCGCATAATTAATGCTTAATTAATTAATGTTATTTTCGAGGGGTAACTCGTGTATTAGGGTTTTCGCGAATTGTGGAATCGTGTATTGGGGGTCCTGACTGTATTGGCGCATTCGCCCTTTGTCCTCCAGGGTCCTCATATCCCCTCTCTTTCTTCTATATGCCAGTGTCGGAAGCCCCAGTGTCCTCAACCTCTGCTCATAGCTCGCGTTCTTCAACGTTGGTACTAGCTTGCTAGCTCTCCTCTGCTTCTATATCCTTTACCATATATGGAGCCCACACTTGGTTTGCATATTCCAGGTGCGGCCTAACCAGCGCTGTATAGAGATTCCTGAAGATTTCTTCGTCAAGTGACACAAATGTCCTCCTTATCAGCCCTACAATTCTATTGGCTTTGTTTATCTTTTCCGCTAAATGTTCTGAGAAATTTAACTTATTGTCTATCACTACTCCTAGTCTCCTATATCCTTTTCTGCATTCACTTCCTCCATCGCTTCATGCATATTGTATCCTACCTTGTCTATCTTGCTTGTCCCAATCCGCATGTACTTGCATTTTTTTGGATGAAAAGGCATTAACCAATGCTCAGACCATCCCTTCATGCTCTCCACATCTCCTTGAAGCAAACCCACATCTTTCTTACTCCTCACTCTTCTATACAGCTTAGTGTCATCCGCATACAGGTATACCTCACTTCCATTAGTTATAACCTCAGGTAAGTCGTTGATAAATATAACGAACAGTAGTGGTCCCAACACAGATCCCTGAGGAACCCCACTTGTAATTTCCCTTCACCCCGAGCCTATTCCATTCACCAGTACCCTCTGTCTCCGATCTTTCAGGAAGGCTTCTATCCATTTCACACATTTCTCCCCTATATACTGTACTGTACGTAGACTGATTGATCCCATAAGTAATAGTTTCAGTCTCCTGTCATAATGGTGGTATTCCAGACAGCCTTGTTCAGGGCTTGTCAAGATTTGATATCAGATTGAAGTACAGTTGCCAAGACATGTACCTGGTATAAATATTGTGGAATGGTTGTATTTCAAGACACTAGAGGGCCCATCCCACAGCAGCATCTTTCCTAATTCTAATAAGAATAGAAAGAATACACCACCCAGAATGAGGGGCGGCACACTCGTCGGTGCCACTAGAAGTGGTGAACCCTACAATACAGCTAAATCCACAATCAGACTTTAACTCTTTACCCAATTTTGATCATCCATCCTCTCCACATGCCTTAACAAACCAAACCAAGTCTGCTTGTGTGCATCTCATTGCTGATACCGGTACTCCTAATACCCAACCGCCTGAGTTCATGTTGGCTCAGTTCAGCACACCATCACATCAGCATTCAAACTTGCTAATCTGAAAAAAATATAACGGGGTATGTAAGACAAGAAAGTTTCTTGGAGAATTTTCTGACACAATGAAAAGAGCAGATCCAATATCTTTTGCGCCTTGGGAAAATTTTGAGCAAAAGTCTTATACAGTACAGTACTATGGGGCATTTTAGGAGTAATTTAGGGCCAAAGGCTATACAATGTAGGAGTGTTTGTGCCTCTGCCAAATATTGCCGCTTGTATCACTTTTCTTATTCTGGATAAACCAAAAGTTTTTCCAAGGGGGAGAGTTACGTAGATACACAGACCTTGTGGTCCCAACTAGGAGTTCTGGACTTAATAAAGTGGGATTTGCTACAAAGTGGAAGGTAAAGACAGCAAAGTACAGGGCTCTCTCCCCATCCACCATTCCCTACGACCTTTAATCAAAATTTAGTTGGGAAAACAAGGCCCCAGCAGACTACAAAAAAATCTACTGGGATTCTTAGTACGGTAGCCTATAGAAAGAAGTTGAGAACTATGGTACAGTGTATACTACAGTACACCAACTTTTTATCCAAAAATCATGAAATTTGATATAAGCGAGTTTTACAGATATACGAGGGTCCCTCTAAATTATGTGCACAAATGGCCAAATTATAGGTTTGACTCCTGCAAGGAGATAAAGAAAACCTAATATTTAGTAGTGGCCCCGTAATCATTGACGATTATGCCTATTACATAAGGCTACCTCTTCAAACGCTCATAAGGGCAGTTTGAATCTACCGCCGCAGAGCTCAGAGGAACCTTCATCATAAGCACACGCAAAATCACTCATGGTTCGTCTTTATGATTGGGTTTTCACTACAAAAAAACTTCGTAACAAATAAAAAATAAAAATAAAATAAGAATAACTATTCATAAGCTTTCCATATTCCGTGGATGTACTTCTGTGGATTCTTGGACCAGACGCTGACTAGCGCATCGTTCCGCCTTCACTGACATATCAAGTATACCAAAATCCTTAATACATCAACGAATGGGAAGGGGATGGTTGGGAGGGCCCCAGTCGTCAATGATTACGGGGCCACTACTAAATATTAGGTTTTCTTTATCTCCTTGCAGGAGTCAAACCTATAATTTATTAGTGGCCCCTCCATCATTGACGATTATGCCTGATATCTAAGACTGGAAGGGGACATTCGTAATCATATCTTAACCATTGCAAATAGAATAGGCAGATAATCAAACAACCACATAGTATTCTTACTTTGTAAAAATTATATATTTATGTATAAACTTTATACAACATATAAAAAGGGGTACAAGCAGGGGCGTGCTTAAAGAAGCCTGCTTGAGGAAAAAGGGTAACTATGAGAATCTGTTCACAGATCTGAAAGTTAAAGGCACCCCACTTAAATTAAGTGGTGAATAAATAAAACTGTATGTTTACATGTGCACATATAAACCCCATAATTCTAATGTGTATATTGCTTAAAATTAGAAAAAAAATAGAATAATTCTTGTACTATCGCAGATGTACTTAATAAAAATGCTACTCGTAGTTGCAGCTACCGAGAACTCTTAGAATTAAATTGCTTCAACAGTGTATCCCACTTAATGAAACAATTGTTGTACTACATCCATTGTACCTCAACAACATTTCCCGTAGTCATTACTACTGTACAGAGAAATTTTAATCACAACACTTATACATTGTATCACAGCTCGTATACTCTGTACATATCCTCCGGCGGGATCTAGGGTGTCTTATGTTTCACTGACTGCACCCCGCCCCCCTCTTTCTTAACCTAAACAATTGTGACTTAGAGACTCATCTAGACCCTTTGCCGTAACGCTACACATGGCATTGATGGTTTGTCTAGTGCTACCGACAGTTATCGAGTCAAAAACGTATGATTTGAAGCCCATAGTTGAGTAGTAGCTATGTCTTCAACAGATTTTTTTTTTTAGAAAACGTAAAGATACTGCCCATTTGCGTAAATCGTGGGCCCTACCCACTATGCCGGGATTACTCTCTTTAATGACTTCTACTAGCAGAGAAGCCATTTTACATTTCATTAATCTTTTACCTGTACTCGATACCCATAAAGCACCTTGTTGGTTAAGAGGTGCCACTCTCATATATTTGGTTAAAGCTTGTACAGGACACAAATTATGGTGCACCTTACCCCGTTTCAACACCGGCACCGTGAACTCTGAGACAACATGTTCACTATGTTCATTCTTGGCGATGAACCCTGGGGAAGGTGCAATATGAATGCAATCATTTAGTCTCCCAAACCTTATGCAATTAGGGGTGTTGCTCATCGCCGCCAGCTCAGACACCGTTACCAGTTGCCAAAGCCATAAGGAACACAGCCTTTTTAATAGCAATTCAAAATCTGCCGTATTCTGATACAGACGGGAATGAAGCAAAGATAACGCTTTGTCAAGAGACCAGGTAGGCATGAGCTGACGGGGAGGTGGGCGGAGTTTGAAGCATGCTCTCATGAAACCCGTTTCTTCCGCTTGTGGTATGGTTAGACCTGTAAGGTCAAAGAATGGCACCCTGACAGCTGTTAAGTGATTTTTTAGAGTCACCACAGATAGACGTTTCTGTTCAAACAAATAGTTTAAATAATTAAAAACTAATGCCACCGAAGGTGCTGTCTGTTCTGTTCTAACTATCCAAGAATTAAGGACTGCCAATGAGATTGATATTGTCTCTTGGTAGATTGTGTGTACTGATTCATAAATTTATCTGTCACGGTTCTACCATACAGCGTTAGCCACTTGGCCTCCTGAATGTCCACAATGCAAAAGTCAGCGAGGTCTTTAGGTTGCCAATCGTGTCTAAGTGGAAATACCCGACCGGGAGCGACACCGGGTTCGGGCACCACGTTATCAATTGCTGGTACCACAACTGCGCTGGCCACAGGGGCGCGATTAACGAGACTACGCCTCGATAATCCTGTAGTTTGTTGACTACGTGGCACATTAGAGAAGTGTCTGGTGGCGGAAACAGATAAATGGAACTCCACATGTTCCAATCCGTCGGGCCCCCCCGCCGGCGTGTGAGGTACCGAGGGAGTTTGTGATTCTCCTCTGACGCAAATAGATCCACTTGTGGACGGTAAGGCTCTGCAATCATTTGATCGAAAATGTTCTGCTTGAGTGCCCACTCTACCGTTGTGCTCTGTCTCCGAGACAGAGCGTCTGCCCAGACGTTTGCTACGCCTGGGAGATATGATGCATGAAGATGAATGTTCAGCTTGTCGGCTAGAACAAAAATCTTTTCTGACACGTCTAGCAACTTCCGAGACCTCGTTGACCCTTGTTTCTGAATGCAGTGAACTGCATTGAGATTGTCCATCCTGAAGGCCACCGATTTTTCCCGTAAAGTAGAGCCGTGAACTTGAAGGAAATACAAGGGGACTAGTAACTCTTTTATATTTATGTGGGAGGTTTCTGAATGGGACCAAAGCCCTTGACCCTGATGCCCGAGGTTTGACTGAAAGCCCCAACCTATCGTCCCTGACGCATCCGTGTCCACCCATACCGTCGGCGGAGGAGAGGTCCACGACATGACTGAGTGCAGCACTTCCCTCTTCGCCCAGACCGCTAGTAAGCTGTGTATTAATGTTGGGATAGGCCATAATGTTCCCGCCGGTAATAGTGGGAAATATTTGTTGCCATCCAAGATTAAACGTTTGACTTTCAACCGGCCCAACTTCAGTTAGTTGAACCCAGTTGAGAGAACCGACTAGAGATTCCCAGAGTCTCTGTGTCGTAGTCAGACTGTGGAGAAACATAAAAAAAAAATTGCGAAATCTGTTTCGATTGTCCACACTCTGACTCAGACCACACTCTGACCACACTCTGTCTCTGCCACCACCAGCCAGTCGTCCAGATACCACAAGATCCTGATCCCCTGTTCTAAAATGGGCATCAGGGCTTGCCGGACTAATTTTGTGAATATGCGTGGCGCTAGGTTCAATCCAAACGGCATCCTTTGAAAGACATAAGTCTGATGCATTATTCTTAAAGCCAGAAATTTTTGAAATATCTTTTTTACCGGGACGTGCCAATACGCGTCTGTCAGGTCTAATGAACACATCCACCCTCCCGGCGGAAGTGTTAGCCTGATTTGATTCACCGTCAGCATCCTGAAGGACACTTTGTGAATGTGGAGATTCAAATAAGACAGGTCTACGACCGGTCTCATCTGAATACTGTCCCTTTTTGGTACTAGAAATAGTTTGGATGTAAACACCGGGTAAGTCGGGGGGACTGGGATAATGACACTCTGGGTAGCCTAATCATCTCCTGAACTAGTGACTCCACCTCTAAAGAAACATGATTGGCCTTTGTCGGCTGACGTAAGCGAGGTCGCCGGAGCCACTGCCAAGTGATGCCTTTGCGTACCACAGTCCTCGCCCATGTTCTTAATGGCCATGCCTGATGACACGCCCGGAATGACCCAGTTAGCAGACTGGGGTTCGCCGGCTGGACTACTCTCTGTTCCAACACGCCTTTGACTGGCCCCGGGAGTGAGAGAGACCTTAGTTTTTTGCTGGTGGTGGTGTACCCTTGGACAACTGGCTGGGTATGGCTGGAGGTAGGCCCTGACCTGGTCGTTGGTGAAACCTGTGGCCTTTACCTGAGAATTTACCCTGTTTATACCTGACTTGAGCCTGACCCTGGGTGGAAGGGGATTTTGGCTGATGAAAAGGCTTAGACCCACTAGCTTGAGCTTTCGAAACTGGTTTGGGCTTAGGGAAAGTGAAGGTAGGCTTCTTAGGTTGAGAGGGACTTTGTTTGAATGCTTGTGCCATATTGAAAACAGTCTTCCAAACTGTTTGCTGGCGAAATCAAAGAAGGAGTTAGAACTGGAGACAGAACTACTTGGCTTGCAATACAGTCAGGAAGTTTCTTTACTAAGAACATCCTCAGATCCTGCTTTGCTCAAATTGCCTCTAATAAGGCTGTCCGAATATCTCCTAAAGACTGAATGGAAGTTTGGAGAAGCAAGCGCCGGGAAAGTTCAATGGCCTTCCTGACTTCCGCAGCTTCGATCGCCTGAGAAGAGCGAAACATAGACTTTGTTACTTGCTGGGTAACAATATACATGTATTGTGAAAACAGTCTAAACGCTTTTCCTCTTAACCTAAACTCGAGGTCTAGGTGAGCTGGGGAAGGCGTGCTAAAAGGATCTTTTAATTCGCACAAATTGATTTTAGGGGCAGCCAAGAAATCAAACAAAGCAGAGGGGACTCCTCCGGCACTAAAAACCGGAAGAGAGAACCAAGTATGGTGTTCTTGAGGGATTTGGTGAGAAGATTTTGAAGTGAAAGTAGTGGCAAAATTTTGAGCCTCTGTTTCCCATTCCACCCAAGGTCCCGTACCCAACTGCCCCACCTGCAAGACTGGATTAGAGGCTGAGTCTGTGAACGGAAACATATCCAACTCCGGCGTCAAAGCAGAAAGTGCCTTGATGTCGTTAAAGCCATCATTCTTAGTCCAGTCAGAAAATAGCTTTGAAGCTGAGGCAGGGGGTAGGGCTGGTGTTGATGCATACACAAAAAAGTCATGGTTATAATAACTTGGAATGGCCTTAATATGAACATCTAAAACATTTCCTTGACTATCCAATGCTCTGAGTTTTCTAGACTTATTGCCTTGGATTACCCACTCATGTGGTACAGGGAGCTCCCCCGAAATAGTAGCTTGTGATGCCTCTGGCTTAGTTGGTAACATTGCTACCCATGACTCATCAGGCCCGTATAAAAGAGGCATAGCTCCTTTTCTGACTGGTGCCTTGTCTAAAGGGGGGGGGAGAGTTATGTCTGATATGACTCGCACATTGGAAGTAGTGAGAGCTGCTGTGCCTGGCACATTGGAAATTGGATGACACAAGAGGAGGGTTAGGTATTTTAGCTAAAGCAATGGATGTAGCCAGAGGTCGCACATTCGTCGACGTCGCGGGAGCTCCCATACCAACTGTAGGAGTTTCCGGCGTAGGGCCAAAGAACTTATTAAGTGCATTTAATAGTAATCCATCAATCTCTTCTGTAGTTACATACCTAGCAGATGACGAACTCCGTGGAGATTCGACAGTACCCTGAGTCATATCTAGATGGTGACCTGACTCTTCAACTTCCATCTCTGAGACCAGAGAACGCTGTTCTTCATCCCTTAAGTCTGGCCTATCATGGGAAGATCCCGCCGAAGCCGGGACCTCCACATGCCGCCATGTTAAAATCTGGGATAGAAGATGGTACATCGGCATCCCGGTGGACGTCAGCCACTACTTGCGTCACAAAAGGATGTGTGCCGTCCTGCCAGGGCTGTGAGTATCGCCATACACCTTGGCTGTGGCTGTTACTCGTTTGCGAGCCTGGTATACTCTCCAATTGGGAGCCCTCACCCGAGCACCCTAGAGGTTTATAGTTTCCGTAAGATACTTCTAAATCTGAGGCTGACACACGTGACCTGGTAGAGAAAGCATGAATATCAGGTGATGAAATGTCCGCCGGGGCATCCTCCACCACATTCTCTGACTCCACCCCCGACCTGTCAGATTGGACATTAGACTTGGAGGGGGTAGAGGCAGAGAGCAGGGTACCAGGCTCCGGCGACAGCCGTGAGTCCTTTCGCGCCGGAGGATCCCTTTTGGATGATTTATGACTCCTACTAGACTTATGTTTAGTTCTAGTAATGTCTTTAGGTCCCCTACTCTCTTCCTTTGTCCTCTTCCGTGGAGGTGAAGCAGAGTGGCCCGAAGCTTTCACCTGCTTCCTCAGGGGTGACCTTGATTTGGACCTCGTCGCCGATGCCGAGGGTGACGGAGAGCGAGGCCTCTTAGATTTGCCAGGGGAGGGTGTGGTAACCTGTCCCCACCCAGTCTCTGAGGTCTTACGTGCACGTATCTTACTCTTAGGGGGGGCATGTTTAATAATTAACAGCTCCCAAAGCTCAAGGTTATCACATTGCAATGCTTTATGTGCTACATTTGTTGAATAAGTAGCGAGAAGTTGTTTCACTTCTTGCAAAGCTACCGCCGCAGTATTATCTTTTTGAATTAAAATTTTAACACTTAAGAGGTTACAAATAGTGCAATTCTTTGTCACCCATATCCCCCGTGACCTATCGAGGCATTTAACACATTTAATGCATAGCTTGTGTGCAAAAACAGGGATACCTGAGCATAACGGCGTTGAACATAAAGCAATGAGAGGTTCTAGTGCCGACATGACCGAGACTGGCGGAAATCAACCCACCCCCGGGATCTACCTAGTCACCTGGCGCCACGCCGGTACTCCGCCCTGGAAAGAGAAAATTTCCAGGAATTAATGCTCATAAGGTTACCCCAAAATGTTTCAAAAACATGTGTCATAAAACCGCTGGTCAACGAACCGTAGCCCTCAACCACTACTTTTCGTTGTCCTGTAGTTTCATATTAAAGATTTCAGCATATCTTTACCTGTCCAAAAGATTTAAGCATATCTTCTGAATCTTCATAAAGATGAAGCATATCTTCATTAATGATGAAGTCTTTCAAGTATCCCTTTACACTTGAAACACTATTAATATTCAGGCATCTTTTTATCCCATAAAAAGTCGAAGCCTATCCTAATCTCTAATCCGACTTCTCCCAGAAGCCCTCATAGATCGCCGTCTTGAAGGCCGTGATACCTTATCGTATCAATCAATTGTTTGGCAAACCATAGCGAATTGCAAATCCGTTAATATAACCACCCGAAGGTACAACCGCCGGGTTTCATATTAAATGTCAAACCAATTGTACCTGCCTCAGACCTCTTTGTAAAAAGGTCGCCGGGAGGGAAAGACCAAACAAACAAACCGCATTGTTTCAATGGCTTTGAAAAGCAGAGAAAACCATATCCAACAGGTGTCAGCATGATCACCTAGATAAATGTGTGGGGCCCACCTCGCCGGGAAAACACAGGAAGCCTGATCACAGGCTCGACCACAGAGAACGCAGTTTCTGATGAGCCCTCAAGCTACCAAACTCGCCGGGGTAACTACCGATTTTAACCAACTTGACTAAAACCCGGTAAACAAAACGGCTTTCTCGGAGCAATCGAGAAAAAACGCCGGAAAGGCAACCCACACCAATCAGAACGCAATCTGATAAACATAATCAGACACAGTCCGAAGCTCCTGGATCAGCCAATCACAACTAATCCAGGACACACATGACACATGAATAAATTTTTATAATAATAAACAATGAAAACACTTGCTTATGTGAAAAACTACGAGTGGCTGGCTAGGCCTGGTGAAAACGGAAAAACACTTAATGACGTCGAAACACAATCGAAAAGCACTTCATCCCACCAAAACTGGAACAGGTGCCACAACAACATCGTAGAAAAAACCCGGGTAAGGGTAACACTGACTCGGGACCCAGAAAGAACTCCACTACGTGAAGAAAAAACACCAGGAACGTCAGTATAAAACAAAATAGGCTACTCCATCTGAAAGATAGCTAGAAGCCCGACATCGCGTAGTTAAAGCCTCCTAACAAGCTAGGACTAAAGATGGCTAAACACGAAAAAACGTTTCAGAGCGTCCTTAACTCGGCCACGAGGGTCCGTCCGAAATAGACGCCCCAACAAAACAACCCAAAATACACTTGTTCTGCGAGAAAACCACCCATGACACCCCTGCTAAGCTAATCCTAACCTTACTCAAGACATCCCAGAGTAAACAAATGAGAAAAAACTCACTAGGGACGCAAGAATGCGGAATCAAAGCGGAGCACTGAGGGGGACACGTGCAGAGCAAGGAAGGCGGAACGATGCGCTAGTCAGCGTCTGGTCCAAGAATCCACAGAAGTACATCCACGGAATATGGAAAGCTTATGAATAGTTATTCTTATTTTATTTTTATTTTTTATTTTTTACGAAGTTTTTTCGTAGTGAGAACCCAATCATAAAGACGAACCATGAGTGATTTTGCGTGTGCTTATGATGAAGGTTCCTCTGAGCTCTGCGGCGGTAGATTCAAACTGCGCTTATGAGCGTTTGAAGAGGTAGCCTTATGTAATAGGCATAATAATAATAATAATAATAAACGGTTTATTAAAGAATGGCAGCCTCATGAGCTGAAAATACACATTTTACAATTTAGTGGATGAACATGAGATGTACAGATATGAAGATGGTAAGCTCAGTTTACAAAAAAAAAAAAAAAAAAAAAAAAATGATGCAGGTGCAAAATACAAATTATCAAAAATTAACCATGAGAGTAAGTGATATACAGTACATATACACATTTATTTTACTTACTCACATACAGAACATACATACTGTATATACACGTACGTACACACATACATACGCATACATAATACATACATATTAATTAAAATGTAAAACTTGCAAACTAAACAAACCAAAATTGGGACAAGGACAATAGAAAGTCAAATTAAATTATCAAAATCGCTATGTGGAAACAACGCTCACATGCAGTAAGTGTGCACATGCCCGTATACACAAACGCTCACGTATACACACAAACATACATACATACAAAAACTGTTTTGGTAGTGTCAGGTGAGGAGTTGAAAAGGGTAAAGAGGGAGCGGCCTTCAAGTCTGTACAGGTAGGGTCAGGTAAAGCCTACTACAATGGGAGGTTAATCCTCGGTAGAGAACAAAACAAGGATATAAAAAACAGTAGAGACAGCTTGGGGGAATTGTAGTATATAGGACATTCTTTAGTGTAGGTGTGTGTGTGTGATAGAAGGCGAAATGTGGAAAAGCTGGGCATTCTATTGTTAAGGGTGGAAATACATGGATGAAGATACACGAACACTTAATAATAGATAATGCTTATGTATAGATTTATAATAAGAAGTTGCGCTAGTGAGCAATATGTTCTCGCTCATATGTACGTATATTTACATACATATGTGCATATGATTATACAAATACACGTACAGTACATATATATATTATATACCTTATATTCTCAGCCGGGCTCGAACCATTGACAGCACATACACACAGACATACATATACATAAATATATGCACATTACATGCATATATGCTCTTCTCTTATCCACCTGATACTCTCAGCCGGGTTTGAACCACAAACAGTATACACTATAGACACATATATTTATACATAAATAACGCATACATACATACTAGAACTAACAGACTTACTCAATACTAAGAAACCAGAAATAGTATGTCTCACTGAGACAAAACTAAGAGAAGACCTCGATATAAATTTGCTAGGATGGTCTGAATACAGGATTTGGAGGAGGGACAGAAAATTTTGACATGGAGGTGGAGTGTGCATCCTTACTAGGAAAGATTTGATTGTGTCTGAGATAAAACTAGTAACTTCAACAGCAGAAGTTTTAGCAATAGAGATTGGTGGAAACGAAAAAATAGTGGTGATAGTAGCGTATGTACCTCCCAAGACGAAGACATGGGGTAAGGAGGAGCATAGCCTAATGCGTAAGGAAACAATTAGTGTGCTAGGAAATATCTTGGCTTCAAAGGATGAAATAGTCATGTGTGGGGACTTTAACTGCAAGGAAGTGAATTGGGAAGATCTTGAAGCCGGAGCAGGGGAGGAAAGTTGGAGCTATGAATTTTTAAGCATGGCCATGGAAAATTCTATATACCAACATGTAAAAGAGTCAACAAGAGTAAGGGGAAGTGATCAACCAGCTAGATTGGACCTTCTATTCACAAGAAGGGAGGAGGAGGTTCAAAGTATTCAGTACCTATGCCCACTAGGAAAAAGCGACCATGCAGTTCTAGACATAGACTTACTATTGAAGTATAATCTACCCAAGGGAAGGGAAAAGCACAAGGAAAATCACTGGATGTATTCCAGAACCGATTTCGTAGGACTACGGGATTTTTTCAAGTCACAAAATTGGGATCAGGTGTTATCTGAAAGTGAGGTAGACAAAAAACTCAAGGCATTCATGGAGATCTATGATACTAGTATAAAAACTTTTGTCCCTAAGTACATTAATAAAAGGAAAAAAAGTAATCGCAAAGTATGGTTTAACCGCGAATGTAGGCAAGCACAGGAAGCAAAAAATAAAGCCTGGAAAAAGATGAGAAACTGGGATTCGGAAGATAACAGGCAAAAGTATAAAGAGGAGAGAAACAAATACACAGAAATGAGGAGGAGGTCAGAGGCAAACCATGAGAAAGGGATAGTGGAGAACTATGAAAAGAATCCAAAAATGTTTTTAAAGTTTGTAAACGGCAAAAGGAAGATAAAAGCCACGATCGTTAAGATTAAAAGTGGAAACAGAATCATAGAAGAGGATACAGAGATTGCGGAAGAACTAAATAGAAATTTTGCATCAGTATTTACAAAAGAAGGAGAATTCATTGCACCAGAAACCAATGAGATAGGTACAGAGGAAATGCCGGAAGTAACATTTAACAGACCAGAGCTCATAGACAAAATGAGTAAGGTGGACCCAAACAAAGCCGCTGGACCGGACGGAGTATCAGGCTGGATTATTAAAGAAAATGCTATGGAACTGAGTATACCGTTATATGACATAATGACCAAATCATTGGACACAGGGATAGTACCTACAGAATGGAAAAGAGCAAACATTATTCCTATATTTAAGGGAGGAAGCAGAGATAAACCACTGAACTATAGACCTGTATCACTATTGAGCATCCTCATGAAGATTCTGGAAGGATTAATAAGGGACAAATGGGTGAACTACCTGGAATCCAAAAGATTAATTACTGACCGACAATTTGGATTCAGAGGTGGCAGATCATGTGTAAGCAACTTGTTGAGTTTTTACTCTAGAGTAATAGACACAGTGGACAAGAGGGAAGGATGGGTAGACTGTGCCTACCTAGACTTTAAAAAGGCATTTGACAAAGTTCCACACAAGAGATTGCTGTGGAAATTAAAACATGAGGGAAAAGTAGGAGACAAACTGCTGAAATGGATGGAGAGCTACCTTAGCGGAAGACAGATGAGAACAACAGTAAGGGGGAAATCGTCAAACTGGACTCAAATTATGAGTGGGGTACCACAAGGATCTGTTCTAGCCCCAATCATGTTTCTAATATTTGTAAATGACTTACCTGAGGGACTAACAAGCTACATGAGTATGTTTGCGGACGATGCTAAGCTGCTTAAAACGATCAGAACCCAGGAGGATTGCCTTGAGCTCCAAGCAGATTTGCAAAAGATCCATGAATGGAGCATCAAATGGAATATGGAGTTCAGCACAGGGAAATGTAAGACTCTAGAAATGGGTAAAAGCAAGTACAGACCTAGAAAAGATTATAAACTAGGAAACGAAGTGATTCCCAAAGCAGAAAAAGAAAAAGACTTGGGGATAGAATTTAGGGATAACATGTCTCCAGAAAGCCACGTAAATAAGATAGTGAGAGAATCACTAGCACTATTGGCAAATATCAGGATGTCTTTCAATTATCTTAATGAAAACACCATGAAACAAATAATAACGGCAATAATAAGACCCAGGATGGAATATGCATCTGTAGTGTGGTCCCCTCACTTGAAGAAACATATCCACAAAATTGAGAGGGTACAGAGAGCAGCTACGAGGATGATCCCAGGTTTGGAAAATTTGGAGTACCAAGAGAGGCTCGAGAGATTGAATCTACCTACACTGGAACAGAGAAGGAAACGAGGACAGCAAATTCAGATATATAAATGTGTTAGAGGTATTGACAAAATCGACCAAGAAAACTTCATAGAGAGGGATGGAGGTGAGAGGACAAGAGGTCACAGCTACAAACTAAAAGTGCTAAATAGTAAATCTGATCTGAAAAGTAAAAGATTTCCTACCAACTCGATTAGTGGGTGGAACAAATTGCCAGCCGAAGTAGTGTCTGCACCATCAGTGCATAGTTTCAAAGCACGGTATGACAAACATATCTTAGGAGGCGGGAATTAACGAGCATGCTCACTCCCGCAAATACAACTAGTGTAAGTATAACTAGTGTAAGTACATATACACACACATACATACACATACATAGATACACATATACATATATACACAAACAAACTCAAGCAAATACATACATAATTATATTCTAATACACACATATGCATACATTATTAAAGGTGGGCGCGTATATATGGTGTGACAGGCCGTTATTACACATTATTAATAATATTTATAATGGTTGGGATAGGACTATTTTTATATCGGTCAGTTCTTGCTCTTATTGGTTGGAGTGTGTTGGAGTGACGAGCTGCACGTGTTGGTCTAGGGGTGTCTGGTGGAAGTAAGTTTCTGTATCGTGGGTGAACAAGCAGCTTATAATAATAATAATAATAATATTTATTCAGTTAGCAATTTACAGAGTTGGTACCACATAGTATGTTATAAATATGACATGTACCAGCCTTGCATAATTCCAACTAAGGATAGCCCAATAAGGCCGTTAGGCGTATTTCCATTGGGGTCCTTGTGGGATTAGGTTAGCTGGGGAAATGGGGAGGATAAAGAAATAGATACTTTAGAGAAAGTATTTCTAGGGGGTTATTTTAAGATACCTTTCATCCTATAGTAAATATCAGTAATCCGTAATCAGTAATCATTTCAGTTTGGTTTGTCTATCTCTTATGTCGTATTTAGTAGTAGACATAAGCTTGGTGCTCCCTTCTCGCAGCTGTCCGGTTCAGGTGTTCCTTCAGGCTACGTCTGAAGGAATACAGCGTTCTCTTTTCACGGACTGACTGGGGTAGGTCGTTCCAGTCTTTGATGGCAGTGAAGAAGAATGTTTGCTTACCCTGTCCTTGGATTCTCGGGACCTTAAAATTAAACATCCTGTTTCTTGTATTATGTCCACTCCTCTCATTTGCTTTAACAAAATCATTCTTTAGATACTCTGGAGCTCTGTCATAGAAAATTTTGAAGGCATTAGTTAGCCTGATTTGTTTGGCCCTGTCAGAGACATTGAGCATACCTAGTGACTGAAGTTGTTCCTGGCGAACATGTGATCTGGGTCCTAGGTTCAGCATGAACCTAACCATTTTATTTTGAGTGACCTGAAGTTTGTGTGGTGCTGATTTAGATGATGCAGAGTACCAGGATGACACAGAATAGTCAAAATGACATTGAACAAGCGCTTGGCAGAGGGTCTTTTTGGTCGCCGCGGGCAAGCATCCCACCTGTCTATACAGGTATTTTATACGTGCTCTACACTTACTCAGGATAGATTCCAAAATTGTTTCACCTGACAAACTCGCGTCCAGTTTCAGTCCGAGATATTTAACTTGTGACACTGTTATTATAGGAATATCATTACAGTTGACCGAGAAGCCCACAATGTCTTTCAGTTCGCTTTTTGTTCCACATAAGATGGCTTCCGTCTTGCCCAGGTGAAGAGATAGTCTATTGTCCACTAGCCATTCACTACATGATGCTAGTTCTTTGGAAAGTGAAGCGGCAATACTTATTGGGTCTTTTCCTGAAACCAGAAAGCTTAGATGCAAACTGTTTAAGTGTGTTGTAGTGGTGGGTTGAAAGTGCAGGTATCGTCAATGATGGAGGGGCCACTAATAAATATACAGTTATCAATGTATTTAAAACCATTTCAAGGCTGTCTTAACTTTAAATTATCATCTAAGTCAAGCTCTGTCTACTTCAGGGGGGGGGGGGGTTAAATTAACACTAGATTAGCGGGCTAGCGGTTTATTTATATGTACCGCCCAGCGGGGTGTTTTTAGCCAAAATAGGACTGTTTACGTGATAATTTTCATGCCTAAATAAGACCCAGAGCGTAAAACAAGTATCTATCCCTGAAAGGGCATAAACAGAGCTTTCCAATGACACCAAAACGATCCTTTTATGATGGCTAGTTTTCTTGCAACAACCGCGCAACGCGAGTGCAAAAAGCATGTAATTCGGCACTTTCCCCATACAATTCCGTATATAGCGAGTGAGATAGGGAGGGAGGAGGTGGGATTCGTGTCAGTAGGTTCGCCGCGGTGGTCTGGAGCAGTCATACGCTCGCTACTCTCCTGCCACCACTTGTCTCTCTCTCTCAGCAACATTACGTGCTGAAATTGCCACACGACCTATGTCGAGCGCCACCAGATAGTCCAGATTTATTATACTCGACTTATGTTGCGCGCCGCTAGTTATGGGTTAAGGTAATTAAGCACTCAGAGGCTAAATTAGTGAACATTTGTGAAAAATAGGGATAGGAATAATTTTGGTAAACTGAAGTGATTAAATATTTGAATTATTTTGTATAAAAGGGATGTTACTGTACTGATCTATCTAATTACTCCCCCCCCCCCCCCATATACTGTCGGCCAAAATGTCTGCCGTCGTCGTCCGTCTGTCAAGAAACTACCATACTAAACTGTTCAATTGATTTTCACAATACGGCACACGTACATTTGATGGGCAATGTGACGGGCAATAAAAAAAAAAAAAAAAAAAAAAAGAAAAAAAAAAAAAAATGCTCAATAGTCATGGTTGTAGGTAATAAAAATGGCCCAGGACTTATTGGTGTCATTACAGTATATATATTGTCAGCAGGGAGCAAGTATAACAGCTGGGGTGTTCTATAAAATAACAACTCCTCTATTATGGGATTCCTGTCTTATAGATTTTTTTTTTTTTTTTTTTTGCTCTTACCTTAGGCCTACTCAAGTTAGCTTACAGATGCGCAGATAAGTGCTACTTTTCTAATTTTGTCTCCCCTTTAACCCTTTCTCTGCAGGGTGTTTTGGGCTATTTAGGGCATATTCAGGCACTCCTGAATGATAAATCAAGCATCTGCATTAAATGAACTGTATTCTGCCGAAAACTAGGCGAAAATAGCTTCAAAATGAGACCAGAACGGGCCTCGTAGGTGTCCTGGTTCACCCGCAGCGGTGCCATAGAAACGCGGGAAACCCGCTATTTGTTAGCACTCGCTCGCTTGGCAACACTGTTGTGAGAGACCCGCGCGAGACACAGTCTACCACTCTACCTCAGTGGGCTGCTGGCTGCTCTGAGGATCGGAGGTGGGCCCCTCACGCTCCCGCCCACTGACACTCTATTTTTACAGGCTTTTAATGCCTGGAAATTGCTTCAAATTGCCAGGACGTTCCAGAACGTCACCCGCAGCGAAAGGGTTAAAATTTCAGTTTCCTCAGCTGGGCGGGCCAAGCCGGCCATCAAATGATCAACACTTTTGTTTGTACATTTATGGGCTCTTCCTGAAACTTAACGCTCTATCTCTCATTCGATGATGTTTATTAGCCAATCAGAATTGAGATACTGTACGGTATAACATTACCCGAATGCACACACCATGACCCATGACCCAAAAAGAGCAACAGATCTCCTTCAACCCTATCTCAACACACTACATGGCTGGTGCACTACAAACAGACTTAATCTAGCCCCAGCCAAATCCACCGCAACCCTGCTCACAAGTTGGACAGGAGAACACGAATACATCCCTCAACTCACCATAAACAACACACCCCTAACACATACACACACACCCAAAATCCTAGGAGTAACATATGATACTCATATGACATTCAAACAGCACACCACAAACATTAAAAAGAAACTGACACCCAGACTTAACGCCCTCAGGTCACTTGCTCACACAAAATTTGGACACAACAAAGAAACTACCACCACAGTATATAAACAATACATAAGATCAGTGATGGAATACGCAAGCCCAGCCTGAGCTTCTAACCTAGCTGAAACACATCATAAGACCTTACAGACTATTCAAAACAAAGCCCTGAAGATCATTACAGGCTGCACAGCTACTGCACCCACAGATCACATACATCAAGAAACCAAAATCCTCAAAGTCAAAGACCATCTGGACATGAGAGGCACTCAATTCCTGGCAGCAGCCTCCACGAACCAAGACCACCCACTAAACTACATGGCAACACACCCACAGACACCAAGAATATCAAAACAACACCCAGCACACGGTATCACACACAATTATTGTCCTCTCTCCCTCCCTGCCCACCCCGAACCAACTTCCAGAAGCACATCCATACTCATATCTCTCACCGATCCATCCACTCACTCACAGACAACACGCAGCTGCATGCACGACCTCCCGAAATCCATCCTTCCGAATCCTCCCTTCCTCACGAGGACAGAGTCCACCTGGCCAGGCTGAGATGCGGACACCATCCAGCTCTCCTGAGCTATCAGAAGAGACTGGATGACTCCGTTGTCGACGCCTGCCCGGGATGTAACACAGCACCCCATACCATTAAACACATCATAGAAGACTGCATTTCACACAACCACTTACGCCAACAACACAATCTACACTCAATGAGAGCTCTGTGGGAAAGCCCGATCGTGGCCATGGCCTTTCTCAGGGACTCGGGGCTGTTCGGCCAGGCAGCTTAGGGAACAACAACAACAACAACAACATTACCCGAACGTGACTTCACTACATTTCTTACAGTAGATCCTCTGGAAAAAGGCAAACTAGGCCTGTGTATCCAGCTCAGTGCCAGTATAGTGCTTACCCCAATTTTGCGAGAAATTGATCTACATTGCGGGCCGCAAAAGTGGAATTCGCAAAATTGGATTAACTAACCTTATGGGGAAAAATGCATATGGTCGACATTTCATCAGTGACTGCCCAATTTTTCGTGATTTCCGTAATTTATTTGCTTTGTTTGTACACACATACATGTAATTATACATCCCACAATAAAGAAAAATACAGAAAAACATGAGACATTATCATCATCCTTGAGAAAATCAAATTAAATGAGCAATTGAGCAATTACAGTATTGCGAGACTGGAGAGATAACGTTTGTAAGCGGAAGGATACAGTGCTTGGGTTGTGACGTCGGGCCGCAGCGCGGCCTGACGTCACGACCCGGCCACCCCTCCCCCCCGAAAACTAGTGCGGAGAGCCCCACTTTCTTACGGCGTCACCCGCAAAAGTAGAGTTACATCGCAAAATTAGGTTTTCATCAAAAATGGCATTTTTGGGGTCTCGGTCGCAAAATTGGTGTTTCGCAAAATCAGAACACGCAAAATTGGAGTAATTACTGTACTTGCACTACTGCGGTCATTCACGGTGTTGGCGGCGGCAGCAGACGCAACATTTTTACTATTCTGTATTTTTGCTTTATAATCAAACTTCAAATCTTGTCTTCCCCATGCTTTATCAAGATTACTTTCAAACTTCCTTATTAATTCGGAATCGACTACATACTGGGGCAGTGCGTTCCACTCATTTACCACTATCACAAAATGAGTTCTTTGCCTTTTCAAGCCTATTTCTTTCTTTGTAAATTTTCTTAGAGTGTCTTCTCGTTCTTGTTCCCTCCCGCATCAAGAAGATACCTTCACACACATCCTCATCATACTTTCCTGACACTATCTTAAAAGTCTATCATATCCCCTCTCTTTCTTCTATATGCCAGTGTCGGAAGCCCCAGTGTCCTCAACCTCTGCTCATAGCCCGCGTTCTTCAACGTTGGTACTAGCTTGCTAGCTCTCCTCTGCTTCTATATCCTTTACCATATATGGAGCCCACACCTGATTCGCATATTCCAGGTGCGGCCTAACCAGCGCTGTATAGAGATTTCTGAAGATTTCTTCGTCAAGTGACACAAATGTCCTCCTTATCAGCCCTACAATTCTATTGGCTTTGTTTATCTTTTCCGCTAAATGTTCTGAGAAATTTAACTTATTGTCTATCACTACTCCTATATCCTTTTCTGCATTCACTTCCTCCATCGCTTCATACATACTGTATCCTACCTTGTCTATCTTGCTTGTCCCAATCCGTATGTACTTGCATTTTTTTGGATGAAAAGGCATTAACCAATGTTCAGACCATCCCTTCATGCCCTCCACATCTCCTTGAAGCAAACCCACATCTTCCTTACTTATATAAAATCGCCGTCAAACTAGTCGAACTTAACTGCGGCGATCGACCTATGTAAACATTATGACGGCGGCGGACGTTTGAGATCATGTTCCCGTCTATTTTGACTGCCGTTGGACGGTTGGATACAATATGTTAAGGGGCCCTGGCCCCTGGACCTCACCCCCACCATGACATATTGTCATCATTATATTATATATATATACTGTATTAGCCTACCAGCAGGGGGCAAATAACTGAGAAAAAAAATCGCCGTCAAAATTGACGCGACCTTCTACAGCGATCGTCCCGATCAACCTATGTAAACATGACCGTACACCCGGACACTAGGCCTACATCCTTCCCTCAAATTTACCTCACGTTTACCCTCACCTACTGTAAAAGCGCGATTCACCCAATGACACCATTTTCCGCCGTATCTTCTGATTGATGGATAATGGGTAGGTTAACCCTTTCAGACTCATATGACGCAGAGATTGCCAGATTAGCAATAAGAAATAGAGTTCTCTCACTCTTATAATTACCTCTCCACAATTAGTTTTCTGCCCACAGCTAACTCAGACAACTGCAGAGGTTGAAGTAACTAAACTAAGAGTTTATAAATACCCCTGATGGTAACAAAAGCTTTGAAGTATCCCTAATAGGCTCAAAATCGCGTCATATGTCGGACAGGGTTAAGTTAATGCAAATCCTCCACTCAAACTATGAAAAATAATAAAACACTAGCCTAGGCCTACATTCCTCGAAGATTCCGAAAAGATAATATAGGCCTATAGCCTAAACATGGTAAATATGGCCTACCTAAGGTTACTGTAGTGTTATTGAACGCTAACAAAATATCACCAACAAGAGTTGTGTTATCGGGTGTATCACCTACCTCTGACCGTGTATAATCCTAGTGTTTACTAGGCTATACCCCTTTGAAATTCAAAGGGGTATAGTAAACATTGAAAGGACATTAGCCTAACCTAACAAAACCTATCCTAGTATTATGGGTAGGGGCTGCGCCCCCACACTCCCGCTGTTTGACAGGAACTCGCGTGTTTACACGACATCCGCCCGGTAACAAACTCAATCCAAATCACCTCTAAAACTGGCTAAAGTAGGCCTAATCTAGATTTTTATACCTAGCCTAGCCTAAAATCAACACTTACACAAGCTAGGCTTAGGCTAGGCGGAAAAACTAAATAAGATGGTCACTAATTTTCCCATGGATTTTTTTATTATTCCCCGTAAGTTTTCATGGTCAATATTTACGAGTCACACCACAGCTGGGATCTCATTTCTAATGGTAGTTTTGGGTTCCTATCATTCTATGCTTCATTGCTATATACTTTTTATCCACCGGAAAATATATTTTTTTTTCTTGACTTTTTTTTTTTTTAGCATTAGCCTAACCTAACCAAAAAACCTAACCTAACCTAATACTCCCAAATACATTTAGGTTAGGTTAATGCTAAACATAAAAAAAAAAAAAAAAAAAAAAAAAAAAAAAAAAATAGGCCTATGGGTAAAACACCAATAAAGGTACTGTACTCTGGTCTCACCTACCATAATTGCGAACCTCCAACTTCAGGTGGGGTTTATACTTCGTTTTTTTCTTCATCGGTTTGTTTACACAAAACAGCTGGAAGCACACACTATCAATTGTCACTTTAAAGGTAAAATATATTAGTAAAATTTGCCAGAACGTCCCGGACTTCCCAAACTTGACTACTTCCTTTAACGTGACGATAGTGCGTTGTTATATGTGCGATTAGTTTGCTTGGGAAACAGATTAACTTGCTCATGTAGTAATGTACACCCTATGTGGTGGATTGTGTTCTTTTATTTAATAATTTTCATTTTAGTAAACGTTGTTTCCACATAGCGATTTTGATAATTTAATTTGACTTTATATTGTCCTTGTCCCAATTTTGGTTTGTTTAGTTTGCAAGTTTTACATTTTAATTTAAGCATTTTCATAGGTCCTACAAGGTATTAACCCGGGAGCTGCTGGGAGACTCATAAGAGTTCCCCCGGCGCACTGCGGGGAGACTCTTATGAGTGAGTGAAAAAAAAAATCAACTTTTTACATCGAAAAAAAAATATATATATATTTTTTTTTTTTTTTGGCCCCTGGGCCATGCAAAATCTCAGTCCTCTACCTCCCCTCCTTCCCCACTTTCCTCCTCTCCTTCAGTTATCACCTATTTTCCCTGTTATTCCCTTATTCTGAGGTATATTTTCGTGCTAACATTAGCGAGTTGCAAGCAGGGTGTTGTCATCACTGATGGCAAGCGAGTGCAAGAGAGAGAGAGAGAGAGAGAGAGTATCGATCGACTGTGTCTCAGTGGCCTTGGGGGAAATTGGCGGGAAAGCAGATTGCCTCACCCATACATTATACAACTCGCGGGCTATATCTCCGATTTTGACCATCCAAACGCTGTTTTCACTCGTTTTATTGTTGTTTCAGGTTAATACCTTTATAATCAACCCATAATAGGCGCATATGGATAAGTATTAATGCTATTAATGGCACAATGAATATTTTAGTGACGGAAACACCTCAAATACGTCAGCACAGGGGGACGTTTCCAATTACCCCCATGCGCACTTCAGAGGTTAAGTGAATATATCTGCGAGGCAGAGCAAGATTCGGCGTTTCACGGTGCGGACAAGGTCTAAAACTTTCTTAATATTCACAAAACTAGATCACCTGCATTCAAAATGGCTACCGGGACAGGACTGAAAACGTTTTGGCTCAGTATGGTCGAATTCTTGAGGTATGAAAAGCACCCTATGGCAAAACACAGATTTTTATAAAAACTTACGCGATTTTTGCGGTCGGTCAATAAATGTACCATTGTTTTGGGTGGCCTGATGCTAGCTTTATCGCATAAATCTACCTATTATATGTTATATTCTATATATTTCAAAGTAAGATATGGTCACCATAAGTGTATCAAGTTGAAGCCAAAGCCATTTTCCAAACTACGATGTCTAATGGTAACTTTTTTTAATTACCTTGCAAATAATGGCTATTAATCGCGAATTGTGTAATAAATATGGGTTACATTTATTTATTGACATGATTTTATGTAGTTTTCGTATATAATTGAAGGTTAGTGTAATGGATTAAGAACTAAGAAGCCAGTCTTACTCATTCAGTGAAGAAAAATGGCGGATTTTCGGTTTCTCGTCATATTTCAGGCTAATATAGAGAATGTAGCTTTAGTATCAGCATTTCCACACATGATTTCCAATTGTGAATAACTGAACGTTGTGTATGACAACGAGGAGCTGCTTAAATTGGTGAAAATATGATAATATTGAGACAATTCTGATGGCCTAACATCGACTTTGGTAAGTATTCGAATTAAGTATATTATTATGTGACCTAGGTACAAAATATGCATATATATGCAAAGCTGAAGGCTTTCCGAATCATATGTAGGGGGTATAAGAAAGATATGAATTAAATTACCAATGTTATATAGGTGGTACCAACGTCCGGTAACCCAGAACTTTCCACCATCCACCAATAAATTCGCCTTTTTGCGCCACTTTCACGAAGGTTCACCATGTTATTACATGGCTACCGTAAGCCGATTTTATTGTTTTAAGTGACTTATGAATAGCTTAGAGTGTGTTCTTTATGAATATTAAAATGCCCCAGAACGAGAAGCCCACCACAGAAGCCATGAACGAACACCACACAGAAACACCAAAGGAAAGGTCCACAGAACGAAAGGACCAGCTGACCGAGCCAGCCATTTCAGACAGGCCCAAGCCCGCAGGGCTAAACAGCTCCAGGACACACCCATTTACCTTTTCTAAACTGACCATTTTCCACACCTCACGTACACTAACCCCCTCGTGTCCTACACTCCTAACTACAAAGATGATGAACAGGAATATACATTCATATTAAAAACACCCATGCCTGTCCCGACGTTGAGCCAATGCCAACACATCAGACAGCCATAAATATATCTATGTATGTTCTTACATCCGAGAAGTAGATGTTATATATCTTAGAAGTTCAAACACCCACGCTTGTCCCTAGACCTCGTATATCATTTTCCATGACGAGTATAGATATATGTAACCCGTGCTCAGTCGCCCCCTTGCATTGCTCCTCTAGTAACTAAGTATTAATATCAACATTCCCTAACATCTTGTCTTGCCAGACTAAGCTTCTGAAGACCCATCGCCCCATAAATCTATGTATGCAATCCTTTAGGTTAAGTATTTTATCCGCCATTGTGTTCACCTTTTTCCATTTACTTTCCACAATTGTCATACGTCTTCCCCTTGCCTCCTTCGTATCCACAGTCCACAATACGCCAATTTACTTCGTGTCTTACACCTCGTACCCCAACCAGAGATTATATAAGATAACCTGGTTATCAGTATCTGTCATAAGTACCCCGAAACAATAACTAAGTACCCCTACGAACTGCCGCTGTGGTTGGTATTTTATATTTAATAGAAAACGCAGTTCCCAGGGCCAACTAATAGTATCCATAACCCTCTGACTGATCACATAACTCTATCTTTTCCAGACTCATATACCACCCCATAGTTGCATTCCCCGGTAGCATTTGGCTAACGTATTCTACTGCCTTTTCAAACTTCCATATCAATTGTAGCCTAATGCCACCCCCACGCCCAGGGACCTTAGGGGCAAAATTTCCCTGTAGCCCTTGAACTCCCCCCCCCTCTCATTAAGACACCCGCGCTTCTCGACTCTTGTCCGACCTAGCCTCTCTCTCATACCTCTTGAAGATCCTTGAATTGTCCGTTACTAACGCTCTCCAACCTTTTATATATATACTCCTATCCAGCCTACCTTCACTTAGTAGGCCAGAACAACATTAGAACTTTACTAGCCCCTTGCATGCCATCTATTCTCTTACAACACATTCACAACCCTGCACCCAATGGTCGTCGGTGCGAGGCTAGCCGCCCCGCCAGTAACTAACTTCTATTGCCATACTTCCAGATAAATGTGGCAGAGTTAGCAACCCAGTCTCCACCATATCCAGCAAACCCTACAATTAACAACCAGCCGAGTAAAACCAGCTAGCTAAGGCACCTTCGGTTTTGGTATTAAAGACACTCACATCTGTCTCATACACAGAGGGTTATTACAAACACTGGTGATATGGCAAGCCCCTAGCCACAGCCGCCGAACGACTATATCAGAGAGAGGGCGCCCAGCTCCCCCTTTTTGCCCACCCGAGGAGGGAGACCCCCACCCCCGCGGAGGTATACCTGGCCCCTGTTTTGACTTTCGAGTCATTGCCAGGTAGCACAGGAATTCTTCCTATCAATGAACTAACCATGAATGACTAACACCTTTACTAACCTCTATTAACTCACAATAAACCATTTACCTTTCTTGCATGCTCTGATCACTAAATTAGCACCTCAGCTATACCATAGAATGAAGATTGAACAATCTAGAGAGACGCTCCTATCACAGCTGTCCCCATCCTCCTCGCAAAGTAGATCCAGTCTCTCTCCCCTAAATACGTCCAGTATAGCCAAAATAGTACCTCTTACTAAGGCTCAGTTATATGAAAATATAAAGGCTTCCTATCGCCCTGTGCCACAACAGTAAATACCATCTTACCTAGTCCCCATATCTATTGAGAGCTCAATTAAGTCCATAAGACTCGAGATCCCTACTGTCTACAGGGTCCAGAACAGAGCCTATAAATCTAACTCCCGCCCCCAGTCAAATCAGTTGAAAGCTAGACACCAACCAGGGGTCACTACCCTGCAGTTAATTTCTAGCTCTGCCCTTGTGTTGTTCCGGAGTGAGATCCCAGAACCGGCAGACTCCGTGGCAGATTTGGATAGAAGGACCTGCCCACGTATTGAAGAACTTCACACATATGGCCCCCCTGGACGGCCGCGGAACCAGTCGTTAGCCCCCAACATCATGGACGCAAGATAACCAGGACCAGACCCATCAGATACTACCCAAGATTCCCTTTAGCAGTACTACATATTACTGTGCTGTTTAGAGATTCACTAATTAATATTTCTACGAAGTGGCTAAGACCTTGCCCAGTGTAACTCCTACTTAACCATTCCATTTGGGACGTACTAAGCGATCAGTGCTCTTTAATTAACAGGCGACCTTGACTCTCGTAATTACCTTATTCAGATATTAAAACTCTAGTGATATCTAACGTTCGCCCACTGATTTGCGTTCTATGTATTTCTGAGACAAGGATATAAAACTTAGATCAGTACCCCCTGAGGTTACTAGAATTCCCGTGCTCTAAAATACGCGTGTCTAATCTAGTCTGTGAACTACTACTTGTGCACCAGAGCTACCAGTAATAAATCTAACAGTGAATATGAATCTATAAGTAACATTGATGGTCTTCGGTATATAAACCTGTGAAATCAAAGCCAGTGATCAGAAGATTAATACCTGAACGTTGGAAGTGGGAGACTAGGTTCCATCCAGATCCACTTATGCTAGTGTTGTTCAATTCTATTATATTGTCTTACACAAGTATTCTGCAGTGGTATATCAATAAACGTGATCATGTAACTTGCTACCATGTGTTTCTTTGTGTTCTCTATTCCTCATATCTTGTATTGTGCATGCAGCCTTATATACCCAGTCAATTTAGAACTCACATTACCCAAGTTAAACCTGTAGAAAAACAGGGCATAACAAATATACCAATGAAAGTTATATACAGAAAGTTTTTATATGCGTAATGTGCAAATGAAAATAGTTACTTTAATTGGCCGACGGTACTTTCATCGGTGTTTTACCCCTAGGCCCCTATATATATATATATATATATATATATATATATATATATACAGTATATATATATTTTCCGGTGGATAAAAAGTATATAGCAATGAAGCATAAAATTATAGGAACCCAAAACTACCATTAGAAATGAGATCCCAGCTGTGGTGTGACTCGTAAATATTGACCGTTTTCATCAATAGGCCTATATAGTGTTTGGAAAAAATTACAACCCTCGGCGAAACCGTTTTCTCCATTATACAACGATCTTAAGACACGCCGCCCATAATCCCATTAGTGGGGAGGGCTATGAAGTACAGGGAAAATGAGGGTTTAAATGCATAAAACGTTGATAAAAACGTATTTTAGCAAAACTTGGCTCGGGTTTTAAGGTAGGCTATTTCAAAGGCCTAAAACCCAATATTTCGAAAACCCGAGCCAAGTTTTGGCCAAAGCTGGCTCGGATTTTGCGAGTTTGTAGACAAAAAAATTACAGTAGGAGCCTAACCTCATTTAGAAATTTGGCTCGTTTCCCGAAATTGCAAAGCCATAAAACCCTAATTTTGGAAAACCCGAGCCAAGTTTTTGCAAAACTTGGCTCGGATTTTGCGAGCTTTAAGAGTAAACAAATTAAAGTAACAGCAAAAACTTGGCTCGGATTTTGCGAGCTTTAAGAGTAAACAAATTAAAGTAACCTAATTTAGAATTTTGGCTCATGATTTCCCTAATTGCAAAGCCATATAGCCTAACCAGATTTATCGAAAACGTAGCACTTACTTAGCCTAAATCATAAATATCCAGTAACATAGACCTAGTACATTGGATACAAGCCTAATCCACACCTAACGCCTACAATGTGTCCGTAGTACCTAGTAGGCCTACGTGGTATACAACACGAACCCTTACCGGTGCCATGGCGGTTGGGCCGCCGCCCATTTAGTATTCGGGCGTATCTGTAAATATGGTTAGGCCTAATATATATGGCTAATTTAGATAAAGTGGACTGTATATTATTAATTTCGAAGAAGCATTAACCATATAGAATAGTTACCCGTTAGATGAACTCAGCTGGTGATGGAGGATGGCGGAAAATAGGCTAATGACTTGAAGTGGTTAGTAAGGTAAACAAGCGTATGAAAAGAGGCTACAATAGGATAGGATAGGCTAGATATTTACGTTGTGATAACTAACAAAGATGATGATGTAGTGAATATATGAAATATGAGATGAAAGTGAAGCGAAAACACCTGATATATGAAACTATAGGAAGAAGGCTTAGCGTGTGTAGCTGGGACGGAGGTTGGTTGGAGAGTGCGCGAGCGCGTGCGACAAAATTGAAGAGACCTCGGACAGCCTTTTAACTAGCCGGCTAGGCCTATAATTATGTTTTGTTAGGTTAGGTAAAAAGGCTGTCCAAGGTCTCTTCAATTTTTACCACTTTTTCTTTCAATATCTGGGACTTGTTAACCTAGGTACCCTATTGTTGGCTATTTTAAGGTAAATTTCTATAATTGCACCTAGGCTATACGAGCTAAAAAAAATATTATTGTATTTAACAGGAAGGTACAACGAGGTAAGTGATGTGGTATAGGTGGCAATATGCGGAAATGGATTATAAGGGCATTCCGCCCCCCTCTGACAAAAGTCTATCAATCTAGATGTGACACGGATTTACAATGTTTCAGAGAGACATTAGCCTAACCTAACAACCTTACCTAACCTAACCTAGTATTATGGGTGGGGGCTGCCGCCCCCACACCCCCGCTCGTTGGGTAAAACGGTAGAAATCCAGTTGGGGTGGAGTGAATAACCGTAGATTTTCGTAAGAGGGGGGCAGAATGCCTTTATAATCCATTTCCGTATATTGCCACCTATACCACATCACTTACCTCACCGTACCTTCCTGTTAACCCGGGAGCTGCGGGGAGACTCTTAAGAGTTCCCCCGGCGCACTGCGGGGAGACTCTTAAGAGTCAGAGAAAACAAAAATCAACTTTTGACATCGAAAAAAAAAAAAAAATTTATATTTTTTTTTTTTTTTTTGGCCCCTGGGCCATGCAAAATCTCAGTCCTCTACCTCCCCTCCTTCCCCACTTTCCTCCTCTCCTTCAGTTATCACCTATTTTCCCTGTTATTCCCTTATTCTGAGGTATATTTTTGTGCTAACATTAGAAATCCGATTGGAGGGCGTGGTCATCACTGATAGCAAGCGAGTGCAAGAGAGAGAGAGAGAGAGAGAGAGTATCGATCGACTGTGTCTCAGTGGCCTTGGGGGAAATTGGCGGGAAAGCAGATTGCCTCACCCATACATTATACAACTCGCGGGCTATATCTCCGATTTTGACCATCCAAACGCTGTTTTCACTCGTTTTATTGTTGTTTCAGGTTAATACCTTTATAATCAACCCATAATAGGCGCATATGGATAAGTATTAATGCTATTAATGGCACAATGAATATTTTAGTGACGGAAACACCTCAAATACGTCAGCACAGGGGGACGTTTCCAATTACCCCCATGCGCACTTCAGAGGTTAAATACAATAATAATTTGTTTAGCTCGTATAGGTGCAATTATAGAATAATACCTATTTTAACATAGGCTAGGCCTATTGGATTAAAAAATATAGGCCTAGCCTACCCTACTAAAGTAGGCTATAAATAGGGACTAACTTGTTCTCCCTGATTGGGCTAGGCCTAGGCCTACTTTCAATACTTCCATAAATGAACATATATAACTAGTCTGCAGAGCTGACAGGCCCACACACGGCATATCCCATTCACACCCATCCTCGTCAATTGCAAGACTTATTTCAGGAAATATGCCTCAAATAGATAGATAATAATAGTCACCAAATGAGGATTCCAAGCCAAAAATACAAGCAAGTATAATGGAATGTCGTGAATGTCCTTACCTGGGTAGTAATTGGGCGAATAAAATCTGATGAAGCGATCTACAAGTTGTGAAGGCTGGCGGACATAGGCAGTGATAGGCCTCAGGTGAAGGTGCCTGTACAACGGCTCCTGTCAAGTTCAACATCGTCATTGCAGATATATCGAAAGTCTTTGGAAATGTGCTAATTGTAACCCATATTAATAAATATTAATAGTTTCGTACATTATGCAATTGATTTGCATTAAAGAATGTCTTCTGTAACCTTTAATTTACGAATTTAAACAATAATACAAATAATAAAATTCAATTAGCAAACGAAGGGATCCGACGACCATCGAAGAGAAGGGTCGAAGGTCCTCTTCAGATTCCAATAATATTGGACGTAAACGGTCGCCGCGACCGTTTACGAAAGCATTCGCTCAGCCAAACAAATCCCAGAGAATGTTTCTATACTACGAATTTTGAAAGGAAGGATACCTTCGAGGGAAGGGAACGTTTGGTACTACGGGCCACAGATCTTCTTCTTCTTCTTCTTCTTTAGAACCCGCCCGCAGACCGTGCAGATCCACAGGGCTGACCTTTGTATCGGTACTGGCTCAGAAACGTTAGTAGGAGGGAAAGTTTAGAGTAGAAGGATAGTTTAAGAGACAGTTGTTTTTGTTTTTGTTTTTTTTATAAACCCCCCTCACTTCCTCCCCCTCACCCCCCCTCCGCTCCCCCCCCACCCCTCCTCCTCCCTCACCCATTTCTCTTCCTCCACATTTTCTCCAACATCCTCTTCACCATCTCCATGTCTTAATTGTGTTTCCATCTCCTGTGTTAACCCCAATAGCGCCCCTACCCCTCTATCTTCCCTCTGCTTAATCTCCTCCCACCCCCTCTCCCCAACTCTATTCCTCATGTACCTCTCCAACTCGTCTCTCTCCTCATTATATCTTGTACATTCGGTTACTATGTGTTCTACATCCTCTACTATTGGGTCTCCTCCCATTTCACATTGACTGCAGTGCGGTCCCACTCCATTCCATCTTGTTCTTTCATTCGTTTCTAGTGATCCTGTTCTTGCTTTAAATAGAAGTTTCGATCCCCATCCTCCATCATAGTATAGTTCTCTAGCTGGTTTTTCCTTCTCTCTATAATATGCCAGCGTGGCTTTATTTTCTACCCCCTCCCTCCATCTTCTTCTCCCCTCCTCCTTTATCCCTTTCTCTATATCTCTGACACATCCCCTCCCATTTTCTAGTATGACCCACTCCTCTCTCTCATTTCTTTTTCTAAATTCCCCTCCCACCCGGTCCTGTTTTATATTTATCCTCCCCAATCTTTTTTTGCACTCTCTGTTCCATTTACTTTGCTCGCTCGCCCATCTGTATACCTTCCCCGGCCACCTATCTTCCTCCATCCCCTCTAGCCTCACTTTGTACTTCCCTTTCGCTTTCCCAATCCTTTCCTCAAACGTACTCCACCCCATCTCCCCTCGGATTGCTTCTTGAGCTACGTATTTATTTGCCCCCAATCCTGTCCTCCCGATTTTATTCTGTATCGTTTCTAATTTCTTCGTTTCCGCCTCTGTTGTTTCTACCGCCTCTAAGCCGTACATTATTTCAGGTACTCCTAATCCTTTCCACAGCCCTCGTACTATTTCATAGTATTCGCTCTTAGCCTTGTCGCGCTCCATAGTCTCCCATTCCATTGTTGCATTTGTCCCACCTTTTCACTTTTCGCCTTCTCAAACCCTTTCTCCGTGATCGTTACCCCCAGATATTTATACTCCCTTGTCTTCTTCATTCTGTTTCCTTCCAGTGTCCATTCCTCGTCCTCTTGAAGCTCTCCATTCATTTTCATCACCTGGCTCTTTTCTTTACTAAATCTTACTTCAAGTTCCTCCCCGAATCTCGTTGCTTCCTCTAGTAGTCTCTGCAACCCTCCTCCCGTTTCTGCCATCAGAACTACGTCATCAGCAAACAGCAGTACCCCCAGTCTTTCTTTGTTTATCTGAATCCCCTCCCCCACTCTTTTTATCCTCTGTGTCATTTCTTCCATATATAACGCAAATAATAACGGCGATAATACGCACCCCTGCCTTACCCCCCTCTTGCTTTCTACCCATCCCGTTTCTATATTTCCTAGCGCGTACTTCGCTTTTGTTCCTTGGTACATCGATGTTATGATGTTTATATACTTTTCTGGTATTCCACTCCTTGCCATTATTTTCCACAGCAGTTCCCTGTTTACTCTATCATAGGCTTTCTCTATATCCAGGAATGCACAGTAACAGATTTTTTTCTCTCTTTTCATATTCCCCATCACTTCGCTTAGTATATAGATATTATCTGTCCCCCTCCTGTCTCTTCTGAACCCATTTTGCTCATCACTTATTAGCCCGTTTCCCTCTATGGCTCTATTCATCCTTTCCTTCAATATCCCGCAGAAGAGATTCCCTATTGTGTTTGTCACTGTCACTGGCCTGTAGCTTTTCATTTCCTTCTTACTCTTGTACCCTCCCTTGTGCAATAGTGTTACTCTCGCTTCATTCCATCTTTCTGGTACTCTCTCATTTCCCATTACCTCATTAAACATTTTCTTCAGTCTTCTTGCCATTTCTTCCCCCCCCCCCCTCTATGTACATTTCATTTGGTATCCCATCCGGGCCGGTCGCCTTTCCCTTTTTTAGTGCTTTGATCCCTCTCCTTACTTCTTCTATTGTGAGCTCCCTTTCCATTTCCATCTTATCCTGTTCTGGTAGCCTTCTCTCTCTCATTTCCAAGTTCCATTCCCTCTCCTCCCCTTGTTCATTTACTCCCCCTATTTCCTCCCAGTATCGCTTTATTTCAATCTTTATTATTCTATCTCCCACTATTAGTTCCACGCTTTCTTCCTCTCTACCGGTCTCACCTCTTAACATCCTATACCACTCCTTTTGGCCCTCTTTCCCCTTGCTTCTGATCTTTTCTACTTCTTCTTTCTCGTGTTTTATCATTGCCTCTTGTATTAGTATTTTTACCTTCTTCCTTTTCTCCTCGTATGCCCGTACCGCTTGTCTTTCTTCTCGTTCCCTCTCTCCGCCTTCCCTCCTATTTCTCTCTATCATCCTTCTCCTTTCTCTGTTCGCATCCCTTCTTTCACTTCTTGCTTGTTTTATTTCCCCATTCCACCATGGTTTTTGTTTTCTTTTTCCTGTCCATCTTCTTATTCTTCCTATACTCCTTTCTTTCTGCCACTCTATTTATGTCCATCATCAACTCTCCGTCCATTTCCTCTACGCTCCCCTCTCTTCTTTCCCCTATTTCTTTCAGGTAACCTCTGTATTCTACCCATCTTTCACTTTTTAGATTCCATCTATTAATCTTCCATCTCGTGTTTCCTTTGCTTTTCCATTCCTTTGTGTAGTTTATCACCATGAGTCTGTGGTTGCTTTGTATCCCTACTTCATTTTCTTCATCTATCCACATGTTTTGGATCTCTTCCCTTGCTCTTCCATTCGCTAGTATGAAGTCTATCGCCGATCTTTGGCCTTCTCCGTGTCTTACCCATGTCACCTTCCCCTCTCCCATTGTTTGGTTCAGTATTTCCATGTCATTTTCTTCCGCAAATTGGATCAAGGCTTCTCCATTCCCATTTATCCTCTCCCCTAGTATCCCTATATGTGCATTCATGTCTCCCATTATAATTATCTCCTCTTCCTCCCTACCCCTTATCATTTCCTGTATTCCTTGGTACTTGATTCTGTTTTCTTCACGTTCCCTTCTCCCCCCTTCTACCGTGAAGTACCCTATTATTGCTGTTATTTTGTCTTCCCTTCCATTATTCATCCTCGCTAGCGTCACTCCCATTATATCCTCCATTTCCTTTGCTTCTCCACCCTTTAGTTTCTCTATTTTCCATTTTGAGTTGTTCCTAATCATTAACCCTACCCCTCCCCCTTTCTTTTCTGATTTTTCCCTCCCTCTCCCAATGAGCGTATATTTATCCCCTTCCCATTTTGTCTCTCCCCTAAGGTGTGTTTCTGTTATTCCTATCATTTCCATTTCCCACTCACTCCATACCTCTTCAATGTCTTGTATTTTCCCTCTATTCATCCCATTTATGTTTACACATCCTATTTTTATATTCCTCGTATAACGTTACCCCCCTCCCCCCGCTCTTTCCCTTTGTTCTTCTTCACTTTTTTTTCCCTTGTTCTTCTGCTTTCTCGTTCCTTTCTCTTATTTCTCTTTCTTCCCCTCCTCCTCCTTCTTTCTCTCCCACCGTTCTTTCTCCCATGTCTAAGTTTCCCTCTACTTCCTTTTCAATCTTCTTCTCATTTCCCTCTCGCTTTTCTTTCTTTCCCTTTTCTTTTTTCTCATCCTCCCTTTCTCCTCCCGCTTCCTCTCTTCTCCCCTTCCTTCACCTTTCTGTGTTCCTTAGCCACTCTTTCCTCTGCTCCTCACTTTCTTCTATTGCTCTCCTAATCTTTCCCCCTACAGTCCATTTCCCCTTTTCTGACAGGTGTATTCCATCCCTCGCAAAATCTCCTGGGCTCAGCTTGTAGTCTGGGTCGATGTATCCTACTCCTGCTTCATCCCTTGCCCATAACCTTTTGTTCATTTCTCCGATATCCCTCTGTATTCTCTCATTTGTCATCTTTCTCTCTTTCTCGTATTGCCCCATTTTCCCTTCCCTTGGCCTTTCTATAATTCCCACCACCCATACCATTACCATTGGGTTGGTTTCTTTTAAGTTTTTTATTCCTTCCATTACTGCTCCTACCGTTCCTTCTGCTCCTTTCCCCTCTAGCCCATTTCCTCCTCCCTGTATCACTACAGTTCCACCTTCCCTCTTGTCCATTTCTGTATTCCTCAAACCTCGCATTCTTTCTATATCCGCCCCTGGGAGGCTTATCACACTTCTCCCTCTCTTTTCCTTGCCCATCAGTTCCTCCCCCATCCATCTTATCGTGCTGTCCCCTATCAGTAGTACCCGGTCCTCTCTAGCATCCCTTCTCCATCCCCTTTGTTCCACCCTTCTGTCTGTTCCCCTTTCTCCTTTGTTCATATCGTCCTGGTACTGGTGATGCATTCTCCCCTCCTTATCCCATCTTTCTCTCCCTTCACTCTGCCTCCTCCTCTGTCCACCCCATGCTTCCCTTTCCTCTTTTTCCCCCCCTGTATCTCTCTGCCCTTCCCTCTTTCTTTCGCTTCCCCTCTGTTTCTTCTCATCCCTTCCACACCCATATCCCTTCTCCACTTGTCTGCCTCCTTCATCACCTCCACCCTTATATGCCTTCCCTTCCCTTCTATTCTCCTCTCCACCCCCTTGAGCTTCCCCTGGTCGGGTCTTCTCTGCCCTTGCAATCCCCCGTTCAATCATTCTTCCCACTTGGTCATTTAGCTCTTTGACTTGTTCCCTTAACTCTTTCCTCTCCGCCTTCATGCTAACGCTCTCAGTTTCCCATTCCTTTTCCATCTCCCTATGGCCATCTCTCTCCATTTTCCATGCCTTCTCCATTTCCTCTACCCTTTTCCTCCATCTCTTTTCCTCATTTGCCGCTGCGATTTCCACTTGTCCTATGCCCTGTTTTAGGCCCCATACCCTCTTTTCACTTTCCTTTCTCTGCATGTTTAGTTTCTCCTTAATTTTTTCCTTTTCCTCGCTTATTCTTTCTCTGTCTTCTTTTCACCTCTTTTCTATTTCCTCCCTCCCATTTCGTTCCCTTTCCAGGTTTTCCTCCCCTATTTCCTTTATTTCCTTCATACATTTCAAACATATTAACGTGCACTTCTTTGCTTGCGCTTCCGTTAGGTTTTTCTGCTTTCCAGCTTT
>CM064498.1:35254932-35278179 GCA_032716605.1 Paralithodes platypus
ACGAACGCATATGAGGGCAACATAGGTCTCTGTCGGACTGCTCTCGAGACACTGGCGTGTCTAGCCGTTTTCTTCTGCCTTAATACAGTATGAGGGTGTGGAGAGATTAGGGGGAGTGTAGGGGAGGTGGCCACGTATTTCAGGCGTTAGGAAGGAAGTAGGGTCGTGAAATTCTGAGGGAAAAAGTAGAATAAAGGAGGATGGTGAAGCGGAGGAAGAAAAAGGTAGGGGGGGTAAGACACATGAAGGGACAGGACAGGAGGTTGGTGGTAAGAAGACATTTCACCTACTCAAATATTGCTTCCATTTCACCCGGCAGTTGGGCGTTTTTTTATATTTTTTTTTATTAACCACGGTACATGTGGCAATTTTCCAGAAGTGAATGTCGCATTTGCCCAGTAAAATATTCCGGAAGGATTGTCGCCGTTCTTTGGTTACTAGTTATTTCGAGTAACTTGGCTTCTAAGATTTTTGGTTAAAGTCCATCCATTTTTGGTTCAGTGAACTAAGTCTATCTATCTATCTATTGTCTGATGCCGTGATCCCCAAAGGGGTGCCACGAACGAACCGCCCCCATGCACTTCTGTCCTCAGTCAGACGACGCCCCTCCTCCCAACCATCACTGCCATTTCACCTGCACAACACTTGCCTCCAAGAAACACTATACAAACACCTGGACCTGTTCCTCATGCCCCTCCCTCTCCCAGTCAATCCCTCGCCTAAAACCCGTCCACCTCTCCGCCCCAACCGAGCTGACCTTCCCATTTCCTCCACTCCCCCCCCCCCTAAAACCCGCCCCCCCCTCCCCCCCCACCCACCCAACCTCCCCCTACCATCCACACCCTCAAATCAACACACCAGACCCCAACCTAATCTAGTCCACCCCTCATCTCCTGCACCCCAATCCCCACCCCCACCACCACCTCATCCATCCCAATCCTACCCACCCTCACCCCTTCCTCGCGCAGCAGCACCCAACATACATCGTGCACATAACATTAACATTCTCCAATTAAACATAGATGGCATCAACACAACATACACAAACTCTCACACTTCATCAAACAACACAACATACACATTGCCATCTTACAAGAAACAAAACTCCGCACAACACAAAAAACACCTACATTTCATGATTTCACCACCATTAGACAGACCGGGCCGTCCACGGCGGCGGTGGACTCAACACCCTGGTACACAAAGAAATATCATACATAGACACCAGTGTACATACCAAATCCCTCCTCCCCTAAATTATAACACACCAGAAATACAATCAAGTACAATACGCACTGGCAACAACTCCAAGATAACCATCACAAACACATACATCACATCCCCTACAGTACCAAATGAATACAGACCCACTTACAACAGATCACAAACAACCCCACACATCATCCTGGGTGGTGACTACAACGCCAAGACGTCGGCCTGGTTTGTCGACAACCCCGACACAGACAGAGGGCTGGTACTACAACACCAAACAGATAACCTCATCATCCTTAACGACATCCATCAACATACCCATATTCCTCACCAAGCCCTCTATAACCCATCATCTCCAGACATCACCTTCTGTTCCCCAGAACTCGCCCCCACAATTCCTGGAAGTGGTTAACCTTAGGCTCTGACCACCTTCCGATCATTATCACCACCAAAACCAGACTCAGCCCAGCTAGCCACAAACACACTTACACCAATTACAAAAGAGCTAACTGGGAAGCATTCACAAATGAGACAGAACAACACTTCACAACTCTAAACAGCGACCCATCACTAACATCAACAATGCTGTACACATACTCAATAACTATCCAAACGCTGACAAGAAACACATTCCAAGAGGTAACATAAAAAGACACAACCCCAACTTCACACCAAATTCAAAACCTCATCAGACAACGCAATCCTGAAACACTCCCCAGCACCCCACACACAAGACATGACACAAAAAATGCAAGCACATAACACCCAGACTAACACAAAATACAAGAACAACACAAACTAAATTGGAATAACTTCCTACAATCACTTTATCACAAAACAAATCCCAAAAAACTCTACAAAACACTAAACGCAGCACACTTTCCAACAGCAACACAACACAATCACATACCTGCAATCACAACAACAGACTCTACTCCTTCATGTCAACAACAAGCAAACACTCTCATCAATCACTTCTCACATGTCAGCCACCTTAAACCCCACAAAGACGACCGACGTGTCCTCCGACGTAATAGACAATTCCCCACAGACCCTGACTATACACCCTTCACCAATCACATCATCAACAATCTCAAGCACTCACCTGCCTGTGGCCTAGACAACATAAGCAACATACACCTCAGACACCTGGGACCACAAGGCATACAATCACTCACTAACATATCAAACTACAGTTATTCACACAACACAATACCATACATTCGGAAGCATGGCATCATCATCACATTCCCCAAACCCAACAATACCCCACACTCCCCTCCTCACACCGCCCCATCACACTCCTTTGCACCCCCTCCAAAGTCATGGAACGCCTTGTACTACAACTAATTACACCCGACCTACCCCTAGCTCCAACACAACATGGCTTCCAGGCCACTGCACTCCACAAACACTCTTCTCACAGACCTTACACACAAGCTTTTGACGGACTCAACTCAGCTAGACCACCACACAGATCACTACTAGCCACACTCGACATTAGTAAAGCCTTCGATGCCATCCCCCGCCACAACCTAACAAACCACATCTACAACACAAACATGCATAACAACACAAAAAGGTGGCTGGCCAACTTCCTAGCAGGCAGATGTGCACACGTATCTTTTGCCGGTCAGTCATCTAGCATCAGGAACTTTCCAAACGGAGTCCCACAAGGATCGGCCTAATCGCCTCCACTCTCCAATCTGTACATGCACGATATAACTACACCCAATACACCCCAAATAAACTTAGCCTCCTATGCAGACGACATAACACTCACATGCACACACCATGACCCAAACACAGTAAGAGATCTCCTTCAAACCCTATCTCACGCCACTCCATGGCTGGTGCACTACATACACACTTAATTTAGCCCCAGCCAAATCCACCGCAACCCTGCTCACAAGCTGGACAGGAGAACACGAATACATCCCTCAACTCACCATAAACAACACACCCCTAACACATACACACTCTCCCAAAATTCTAGGAGTAACATATGATACTCATATGACATTCAAACAGAATACCACACAACACTAAAAGAAACTGACACCCATACATAACGCCCTCAGGTCACTTGCTCACACAAAATTTGGACACAACAAAGAAACCACCACCACAATTTATAAACAATACATAAGATCAGTGAGGGAATACGCAAAGCCCAGCCTGGGCTTCTAACCTAGCTGAAACACATCAGTTACCCTCAGGGGGTAAGGGGCCTTCATCTAATGGTGGAGGAAAAATTAATACGCCTTACGCATCCTACTGCGTGTCGCACAAGGCGACTAATACGCCCGGGGGGATGGCGATAGACTTGTGGACCAACAGCCATTACTATGCAATAAAGTCTTTATCTTAGCACTGTGTTGCTATGGCACTGCCGAGGCTGGGGGGTGCGGATAGGTGCCACAGGGACTGAGTCTTACCTGAGCGCTGTTTGGCACCACACCTGTGTCAGCAACAGTGTTTGCAAGTGGAGCAGTGTTGGGGTTAGGACTTTATTGTTCTATAGTCCAATTGCCTAATATACAGTAGAGTCTTGTTATGGTGCTGTCTTTTTGTAACACTGTTAAGGCTGGTGTGGTTGCAGATACTGCAGGTGCAAGTGCTGCAGGGGGACTCTGTTGAGTCTTGCTGAGGCATGGTTAGCATTATACCAACATCAGCCACAGTGATGACTTGGTGGGGCAGTGCTGTGGCGGGACTTTATTGTACTACAGTACACTCCAACTTCTGAAAGGCAACCCCGTCTGAGCCGTTACATTGCATGTAATGGAAGATGACTATAAAGCATTGTATGTATGTTGTATGTATGTATAGACCTTACAGACTATTCAAAACAAAGCCCTAAAAATCATTACAGGCTGCACAGCTACTACACCCACAGATCACCTACATCAAGAAACCAAAATCCTCAAAGTCAAAGACCATCTGGACATGAGAGGCACTCAATTCCTGGCAGCAGCCTCCACGAACCAAAACCACCCACTACACTACATAGCAACACACCCACAGACACAAAGAAATATCCAAACAACACCCAGCGCACAGTATCACACACAATTACTGTCCTCTCTCCCTCCCTGCCCACCCCAAACCAACTTCCAGAAGCACATCCATACTCGTATCTCTCACCGATCCATCCACTCACTCAAAGACAACACGCAGCTGCAAGCACGACCTCCCGAAATCCATCCTTCTGAATCCTCCCTTCCTCGCGAGGACATAGTCCACCTGGCCAGGCTGAGATGCGGACAACCATCCAGCTCTTCTGAGCTATCAGAAGAGACTGGATGACTCCGTCGTCGACACCTGCCCGGGATGTAACACAGCACCCCATACCATTAAACACATCATAGAAGACTGCATTTCACACAACCACTTACGCCAACAACACAATCTACACTCATGAGAGCTCTGTGGGAAAGCCCGATTGTGGCCATGGCCTTCCTCAGGGACTCGGGGCTGTTCGGCCAGGCAGCTTAGGAACAACAACAACAACAATAACCAGCACCGCCTTCATCCATATACTTCCTCACTCCATCCTTCCACCTCTCCTTCGGTTTACCTCTCTCTCTCTGTCCTTCCACCTCGCTCTCGTACACCCTCTTATTCATTCTCTCGCTTTCTATACGTACCACATGGCCGAACCATCTCAAGGTGTTCCTTTTCACACTTTCCAGCACATCTACCTCCACACCACACCTTCTTACTTCCTCATTCGTCTGTCTATCCCTCCATGTAACTCCGCACAAACTTCTTAAGTAACTCATTTCCACCGCTCTCACTCTTGGTCTGAGTCTCTTCTTGAACGTCCATGCTTCGCTTCCGCAAGTCAGTGTCGGGATTACCACACTGTCATGCAAGGACTTATTCACTTCCATACTGACCACCCTATTTCTTTTTACTTCTTTCAACATTCCTACAACCCTCTTCCCCTGTTGCACCCTCTCCCGCACTTCTTCATCCATAGTCCCATCTTTACTCAACACACTGCCCAGATACTTAAATGAGCTGAGAATCTCCATAGCCTGACCGTTCAACTTCACCTCTGTAGGATTTGGCAATACTGTGATACCGATCTGGCAACTATGTTCAGCTACCGCTTGAGAAGTAAACAAGAGCTACATCTTCCTGTGTCTTATTTATGGAGTTCCCCTAGCTTTATTGGAAGATCCTACATGGCGCAGTGTGTTTGACCAAGGCCTATGACCTTCAACAATGTCTCGGTCTCACAGGATTTCCACAGCACCCCCAGGGGATGCAGGTCAGCTCCTACCATGGGTCCTGCAGTGCCTCACGACCTAGCAACCACCATGACTCAAGCACAGGCGTAATTGCGGCCCAGCAGCATGCCATAGAATCCCTCCAAGCCAACATGATCAACCTTGCCACACAGGGCCATGGAACCAGATCAAGAAGCTCAGTGTCAGCTGCCCCTGAAAAGTGTGAGTTGGATATGTCATCTTCTGCCTTTAGGTCTTGGAGGCAGTCAATGGCTTGCTGGCTACAACTCTGCAAGTGGTCCCCCCTGGAGGCTGTCCAACACATCAGACTTAACTGTGTTCCGGCCCTTCAGCGAGCTGTCGACGCCAGATTCTTCTATGACCAGTGGAGTGCCCTCACTCCACAATTAACAATAACGACATAAATACATCTTGGAAGTTATTCGAAACCACTTACCTAAAAGCAGTGCAAGACTATACCATCGAAAATACGGCGTCCAGGCCATATAATAAGCCCAAATGGTGGAATAAAGTATTTCAAACTGCCTGCTTGCTAAAACATTTGCTAATGATAGATTAAAATCCTCACAAAATGACGAAGAACGGGTGAAATTTGTAGAGCTACGACGCAAAGCCAAAAAGTTAATTAAGCAAAGTAAAAAGACCCTAGAGTTACATATTGCGAATCAAAGTAAAACAAACCCGAAAGAATTCTATAGTTATATCAGAAAGAAAAAAGTAGTTACTTCAATTGTTGGACCGTTAGTCGATGAAAACAGAGAATACACCAAAGACGTCAATACCTTCTTTGCATCAGTTTTTACAACAGAAGACCTCAGTGATATCCCTACACCATCGCCGATTCAGATTGATAATTCAGATGTTCTAAGCAATATCACCGTTACAGAGAGAGAAGTATTGAATTGTTTAGATAAACTCAAGGTAAATAAAACGCCAGGACCTGATACAATCTCGCCTAGAGTTCTAAAGGAAGCTAAGGATGAGCTCTCCAAAGAACTGACATTACTATTCAATAAATCCTTGCAGTCTGGAACTATGCCTGATCAGTGGAAGCTAGCCAACGTAATGTCACCGATATTCAAAAAAGGCAGCAAATCCCTACCCAGTAACTATCGTCCAATTAGCTTAACCTCAGTTGTATGTAAATTGCTAGAAACGGTCATACGAGACAGACTCGTAAATCACTTAGAGGAAAATAACATGCTTAAAGATACTCAACACGGCTTTCGTAAAAAACGTTCCTGTTTAACAAACCTCTTAGACTTCTTCCATGATATCCTCAACCTCTACGATGAGAGTAAAACTGTAGATATTATATACCTTTATTTTCAAAAGGCCTTTGACAAAGTTCCCCACAAACGTTTATGCTAAAACTAAAAGCGCATGGAATACAAGACGTGTTGAAATGGATAGAAAATTGGCTCAGCAACAGAAAGCAAAGGGTAGTCATAAACGGTAAGGCATCTAAATGGACCAATGTAAGTAGCGGGGTACCCCAGGGATCGGTACTAGGACCAATTCTCTTTCTAATTTACATCAACGACATAGATGAGGGTCTCACCTGTACAATCTCAAAATTTGCTGACGATACAAAAATTGCAAATAGCGTACTCTCAAAGAACAAGTTGACGATATGCAACACAATCTAGATAAATTGTCATGTTGGGCCCAAATTTGGCAAATGAGTTTCAATGCGGATAAATGTAAAGTACTACATATCGGATACCTAAATGAGAAAGCAAACTATTCGATGAATGGCACTCAGCTTAAGAATGTAAACAGAGAAACCGATCTCTGGGTAACAATATCGAGTAACCTAAAACCGAGTCAACAATGTTCAGAAGTTGTTAAGAAGGCAAACAAAATAATGGCTTTATAGGCAGGTCATTTGAGCATAAATCCAAAGAAGTTATCCTAACCCTTTACAATTCCTTAGTCCGCCCTCTTCTTGAATACTGCGTTCAATCCTGGTGCCCTTATTACCCAAAAGATATAAACAAGCTAGAACGAGTTCAACGTAGAGTTACCAAAATGATACCTAGCCTAAAGAACAAACCATACGAAGAGCGTCTTAGAGAATTAAATCTATTTCCTTTAACCCAGCGCAGATTAAGAGGTGACTTAATTCAAGTGTTCAAAATCATCAAAGGCATCGACAATATGAACTGTAGTAAGTACTTCACTATCGACCAATCTAATTACACGCGGGAAACGGTTGCAAAATTATTGGTAAATCTTTTAACTCACACGAATCTAAGAATTTCTTCTTCAATCGAGTTGTCAACTTGTGGAATGGGCTTCGCCGAAACGTTATAGACTGCATCACCGTTGATTCATTTAAACTCCGCCTAGACAAATATCTTGCATCAAACCCGCGACTGACTGCGTTTGTAAATGAATAACTTTATTTTATCCCCCCCTCAGTTACTAACCCATCTGTCCCCTACTAACTTCCTAATCCTGCCACGGACATTAGTTCCAGGGCAGTATTCCCCTTTCCAATGTTCCCTTACCCACTCTAACCCACTGTTTGGACACTTGATCCTCAGTGTTTTGGAGGACAAGCAACCTAGAAGGGTCACTAGATCTGTTGTTGCTTGATTTCCTTTGTACTCCTTTGTACATCAGAAGCAGCCCTTGATGCCATTGCCAAGATAGTCCTTCGTGCTTCAAACCTAGCAGTACAGTGGTCAGAATTCTTCAGTGTGTCTCAGGGCCAAAGTGAGTCAGTCAGTGAATTTTTTATCAGAAGTTCTCAGAAAGCTACTGATGTGAGTTCCAATGCCCCGAGTGTAATTGTGATTTATCCGAGTACATGCTGCTACGCAAGTTGATGGTTGGCCTCCGTGATCCAGCATTAAAGAGGCATATATTTCAAATGTGTGATTCTTTTGATGATGTTGATGCCCTTAGAGGGGTTTGCTGTACATATGAAGCGGCACGTCAAGATGCATTAGGTGGACAATGTTGGCGTGATACTGCTCAGGCAGCTGGTACAGACACCATGGATGACTTCAGACCTGATATAGCAGCAGCACGCCGAGACGGGGCTGCCAAGCGCTCCTCCAACCGGCCCTGTGGTAATTGTGGTGGCCACCACGCCCTCGACAGCTTCATGCCCAGCCAAATCAGTCACTTGCCATGGCTGCCAGAGGCTTGGCCATTTCAGAAGATATTGTAGGAGCACAAAGGCACGTGTGAGTGCTTTTACAGCAACAAGCACTTCCCCTTCAGAAGCTTCAGGGGTCGTTATTGCCGAGTCTCACCTCTCCACACAACCCAAGATAGTCGTCGTCACCCATGGAGAGACAAGGCCTCGTCAACATCAGCAGTGGCTGACACAGGAGCGCAGGTATGTGTTGCTGGCCCCTCCTTGCTGTCTGCTCTACACATCAAGCCTTCACTTCTTTGTAAACAGGCTGGCTTACGAGACGTGGCAGACCTGCATCTCAGTGCCTGGGTTCAGCTCCTTGCAGGATAAACCTAGGAGGACAATCGACACTTCAAGATATTTACTTCATCCAGTCTGCTAAGAATTTTTACCTTTCCTTGGGTGCCTGCAAGCAACTGGACTGGTCCCTGCCACTTTTCCTCACCATATCCCCTTGGTAGCTCCAGTTCATGCTGGGTAGATGATTTACTTGCCATTGCCACCCACATCCACAACTTTACCACCTAGGCCACTAACCATTCACTGGCACCTTCAGATGAAAATGTTCCGAGGCTGGAAGAGTGGCTGCTGTAACACTTTTCATCAACCACTTTCAATACTAACAGGGAACCCCTTCCAGTAATGGCCGGTGAACCTCACCACATCCATCTACTACCTGGTGCTACTCCACATGCCTGCCACACACCAGCATCTGTCCCTAAGCACTGGCAAGATGAAGTCAAAAGACAACTGGATGATGTCAGGAGAGGTGTCATCCAGCCTGTTCCTGCAGGAGAACCCCCAGAGTGGTGTGCAAGGATGGTGGTGATAGCCAGAAGTCCGGTCAGCCAAGACGCACAGTGGATTACCAGTGCCTAAATGCAAGTTGCCTTAGAGAGACCCACCATACCCCTGCTCCTTTTGACATGGTGTCTGGAGTTCCACTACACTCCTACAAGACTGTAGCTGATGCCTACTGGGGGTTCCATCAAGTGGCACTTGACGAGGAAAGTCGCCGCCTCACCACTTTCATCACGCCGTGGGGGCATTATCAATATTGCAGAACTCCCATGGGCCACTGTTCAGCCTCAGATGCCTACACTCGACGCTTTGATGACGCAATTCAAGACATCTTAAGAAAATACAAGTGTGTACAGTAGATGACACCCTTCTTTATGATATAATGTGGAAGATGCATTCTGGCACACATATGAATTCCTAACATCATGTGCATCTAAGGGTTATAACACTTCAACCACAGAAATTTCAGTTAGGTAGGAAAGAGGTTGAGTTTGTGGGTTTTCACCTCGGTTGGGACCACTATAAACCAGATGGCCGACTGGCAGCAATAAGGACTTCCCCATGCCAGTTGAGCCCACCATCACTGTACAGCTCCTGGTATGGCTTCGTCAACCAGTTGGCTCCTTTCCTTGCCACAGCCCTAATCATGGATCCATTTAGGGAACTACTCAAGAAACCATCAGGAAAACGGGTATATTGGGATGACCAACTACGTGCCAAGCTCCGCGAAGCCCCAGGACACCATATGCCAGCTAGCCAAGGATGGCTTGGCTTACTACGACAAGACTAGACCTACGGCAGCCATTACAGACTGGAGCAAGGAATGGATTGGATTCGTTGTTCTACAGCAATACTGTATCGCACTTCTGCCGAGTCACCCTTCTGCTGCAAAGGCGGCTGGCGTCTCGCCTTATGTGGTAGTCGTCACCTTACTCCTGCAGAGGCGGGTATGCGGCAGTGGAAGGGGAAGCCCTAGCAGTTGTGTGGTGTCTCCAGAAGGCCCGGCTATTTCTCCTTGGATGCCCTAACCTCACAATTGTCACTGATCACCGCCCACTTTTTAAGCTTCTGGCAGACAAGGCCCTGGGTAGATATCCTGAAACCCAAGGCTTTTAGACTAAAGGAGGAAAACCTTGCAATACAAGTATCAGATCAAGTACCTGCCTGGAAAGAAAAATAGTGCTGCCGACTTCTTATCACGGTACCCTGCCCTCCGTGCACCTCCCGACACTCTCGATGCTGAGCTTGATGAAGATCTCACAATGGCTGCAGTACAGCTACTGTGGCAACAATGGTGCATGATGGCTACACCATGGACGAGGAGACAGTCATAAAGGCGGCCACAGAGGACCCCGTATACCAGCTACTGTTAGCCAAGGTTGTGGCTGGGAATTGGCATCAACAAAAATCCCAGGAAATTGCCTGCCTCCGTCAGTTCTACAGTGTAAGGGACCGGCTGGCTGTGGTTCGGGCCTGCTCACCTACACTTTCGATCAAGGTTGTGTCCGCCTTGTCATCCCAGAGGGCCTCCGTCACCAGGTAGCTGCGAACCTGCATGCCGGACATCAGAGCCTAGACTCTATGTTGCGGAGAGCAAGGCAATCGGTGTACTGGCCAGGAATGGAGGGTGGACCTGCAGCACCACAGGACGTTGTGCACATCATGTGACATACATGCACCCTCACAAGCCCTCAGAGACTCTGGTCCTCACCCCACCCTCGGACTACCCCTTCCAAAATGCAGTGGTGGACATGTTTCAATTGGAGGGCCACATGTACATGGCCTACGCCGATAGGCTAACAGGCTGGTTAGATGTTGCTCACTTCCCTTACGGTGCCACCTCGAACAAGATCAAATCTCAACTAAGGAGTTACTTCACCTGTTGGGGAGCCCCGAACAAGTTTCCATGGATGGGGCACCAACTTACTGAGTGAAGAGATGGATATTTTCTTCAAGAGATGGGGCGTCACAGTGCGCCTGTCTGCAGCTCAGTGTCCCCCAGTCAAATGGGAGGCAGAGGTGGCTGTCAAGACTGCAAAGCGGTTATCAGAGCCAACATTGGAGTAGGAGGCAGTTTAGATAATGGCAAAGTGTCCTTGGCCATGCTACAGTATTTGAATACTTCTCTCCGTGGAATAGAGAAGTCCCCCGCCCAACTTGCGACCGCAGGCAGCTTCGAGATGGGGTGCCTACATTCAGACACAACACTACCAAATAGACAGGCACTGGCGGCACACTTTACGTACAAGAGAGTGTCAAATGGCCAGGACTCAAGAAAATTTGGCTGCCGACAGCACTGCCAGCTAGGAGGCTAGCCCCGCTTCACATTGGCAACCATGTCCGAGTCCAGAACCAAGTATCTAACCTGTGGGACAGGTAAGTAAGGCATCATCATATCGAGATCCTTCCACACCGACAGTACAGTTAGGCTAGGTGGTAGTGGTTGACTGTCTCATAGGAACAGAAAACACCTCAAAGTCATCACATCATCATCGCCCGTCCCACCTTCAAGGAACACTTCAATCTCCAATCTGGAAGCTCCAGCACCGTCTTCACCACTTCCTGCACCGTCTTCACCTCAACCGGCGGAGGTACCTACACGCCCACGCCGATTAAAAGCCCGTCCAGAGTGGTTGGCTGACTATATCCAAGGAATTGCATTCCTCTGCAATTATTGTCACTTCTGTGTTCCTCTATGTCTTATCTAATTTTTCCTTCCTATCACTTTTATCTCTCCTATGTTTCTTTCTTCCCTCTTTTAGTTGTCTAACTATATAGCCAGTTTGTTTCAGGATTTGTTACTTGTATTTTCTTTTACTGGCATGTCTTCCATCTCCCTGTCATATGTTTCACATTTCTTTCTTTCTCTTTATGTATATTGTAAGGACAGTTTTACTTCTTATGTAATATTACATATGTTTTATTGTACTGATGTATTTTGTCCTTTAATATTTTATTTGGTTTCCTATAGCTATTGTGTTTTTGTTTTATTTAAAAAAAAATACTGTATCTCTAGCTTTAGGATCATATAGCCTAGAATTTCATGTTATGTTTGATTTCCATTAACTTTTTCTTTCTCTATAATCTTTAGCTTTTAAAAATAATTTAGCCTGATTGTAGATATACATATGCAGTACATATGTGTTCAGTTTCATTAACATTATGCTGAAGCCACAATTTATTAATTTGTTTTACTTTTGGAGTTGCATGGTATGTCCTGTTATACTGTATTATTATACTTTTAATTATTAATACCAGTACTGTATTAATTTATCACACTATACTAGGCCTATACTGTAATTTGGGATAACAATTAAGAGTTACTGTATAAAGTTCATCATTATACCAGTACTGTATTGTGATATCTGCATATGCCCCACAGGCTGGTTTACAGAAAGTGATAAAAGAGGACTTCTGGCATTACACCGTCAGTGTCAGTTCACGCCTCTCGGAGAACGAAATAACAATCGTGGGGGGGACCTCAATGATCACGTGGGAGCATCTGCAGATGGATACGAGGGGGTACATGGAGGAAATGGTTACGGAAGGAGAAATCTAGAAGGCGAATATATATTGGAGTCCTGCGTTGCACTCAACATGGTTGTGGGTAACACAAAGTTCAAGAAAAGACAGAGCCACCTGATCACATATAACTCTGGGGTCTCCAGTAGCCAGATAGATTACTTCTTGGTTAACAGGAAAGACTGGAAATTAGTTCGAGATGTGAAGGTCATCCCGAGCGAAGAATTATCCCCCAGCATAAGCTACTTGTGTGCGACATGAGATTATACAGAGATCCTAAGCGGCAAGAAGGTTTACATACCCAAAAGGATAGTGTGGCTGCTGAAGGAGAATGAAGTTAGGGATAGGTTTCATATGAACTGGAGGAAATGAATAGAAATAAGGAAGCTAGGCCTAACGATGTAAATAGCCAATGGAACTTTCTTAAGCATAGCCTTATCGCTGCCACTGACAAAGTCTGTGGGAAAACAAAGGGTCACCCCAGGAATAATACCTCTTTGTGGTGGAACGATGAGGTAGAACATGCTGTAAAAGAGCAAAGGAGATGCTTCAAAGCATGGAAGAAAGGAGGCAGCAGGGAGGAATACCAGGCAGCTACACGAACTGCCAAAAGAGTTATTTACAATGCTAAAAAAATTGCATTAAGGACCTGGTCCTCGAACAAGTGTGTAACACTGACAATCCAATGGGATCTTCAACCTAGCTAGGCGAGTTAAAAATGACAGTAGGGATATTATAGGTGAACAGTGTGTTAGAAATTATAATGGGAAGATTGTGTATGCAGAAAATGAAATCAGAGAAGCATGGAAGGTACACTATGAACGATTTGCTAATGTAGAGTTTGAATGGGATAAGGAACAGCTTAGTATCGAAAAACCAATATCTGGGCCCCCTCCTTTGATAGCACCAGCTGTAGTGAGCGACGCAATCAATAAAATGAAGGACGGTAAAGCTCCAGGTTGCTCTGACATTGTCGCTGAGATGATAAAAGCCTCAGGGGAGATTGGTGTAAACTTAGTCACTGAGTTGATAAACACATTATTAAAGATGAGAAAATCCCAGAGGATTGGCTCAAAAGTGTAATAGTAAATATATACAAAGGAAAAGGGGATGCGCTAGATAGAGGAAATTATAGGGGCCTGAAAATGCTTGACCAAATCATGAAGGTCTGTGAGAGAGTCCTTGAGGGTTTGATCAGGCAAAGCATCTCTATTGATGATATGCAGTTTGGTTTTATGCCAGGACGTGGTACAACCGATGCTATCTTCATAGTCGGGCAGATACAGGAAAGATACTTACTACAGGAAGGGATCTTTACTTTGTGTTTGTAGACCTGGAGAAGGCCTTTGATAGGGTGCCTAGAGATGTTGTGCAGTGGGCTATGAGGAAACTTGGTGTGGAAGAGTGGCTGGTGCGTGTGATAATGAAGATGTATGAGGATTCGCGAGTTCGGTGAGGGTGAAGGGTGTACTGAGTGATGAGTTCGCAGTCCGTGTTGGAGTCCATCAGGGTTCAGTGTTAAGCCCCCTCCTCTTATTATGGTCTTGGAGGCGCTGTCTAGAGTTTTTAGAGGCGGACTCCCGTTGGAACTGTTTTATGCAGACGATTTTAGTCCTAATAGCTGACAGTATGCAGGATGCTGAGGCCAAATTCAGAGAGTGGAGAGAGGGCATGGCGAGCAAGGGTTTAAGAGTCAATATTAACAAAACCAAGGTTATGCATTGTAGATTGAGAAGAGGCAATGTGGAAAAGAGCGGTGCATACCCATGTGCAGTGTGTTGAAAGGGAGTGGGCGTTAACTCAATTCAATGTAACATCTGTCGATGTTGGGTACACTATGGGAGTAAGCGCTGTATTAGAATAAAGGGGCCCCTGCCGAAGGATAAGTCAGAAATAGAGAAATTTGAGTGCGTAGTTTGCAAAGGCGAGCTTGTGTTAAGTGATGATCCTGTGGCTGTGAATTTTGGAAATGAGTCTTTGGAGCTGGTGAACAAGTTTTGTTACCTAGGAGATACCATCTCTGCCGGTGGTGGGGCCCGAGGCTGCCACTGTTGCTAGAATTAGGTATGGCTGGGGGAAGTTCAGAGAATTGATGCCAATCCTGACCATGAAAAGAATGCCTCTCCCCCTGAAGGGAAAGGTGTATGCCTCATGTGTTAGAAGTGCAATGACGTATGCCTCAGAAACATGGGCCGTTAAAGTAGAGGATGTCAACAGAATGGAGCGTAATGAGATGAGAATGGTGAGATGGATGTGTGGGGCCAGGCTACAGGATAGAATAACAAATGTTGAGCTGAGGAGACGTTTAGGTATAAAGAATATTAGCGAGGTAATGTGTACAAGTAGACTGGGATGGTAAGGACATGTGGAGAGAATGGATGAACAAAATTGGGTGAACAAATGCAGGTCTGTGATTGTGGAGGAAGCTGCACCAAGGGGTGGACCGAGGAAAACCTGGGATCGGACTATACGCGCCGATCTCAAATCCAAGAACTTGACAAGTGAAGCAGCCCTTAACAGGGTTGCCTGGAACGCCGCCATTAGGACAAGAGACTGAAACTGCACTTATGTGTGGAACACTCTTCTTAAAATTTTATGTATTTATATATTTGTTCAGATTTATGTCATACCAGTACTGTATTGATTTTTCAGACTTACTATGTCGTACCAGTACTGTATAGCCAATATACTATGTCATACCAGTACTGTATTGATTTTTTGTTCAGACTTTGTCAGTCACTTAAGGCGAGTTGTTTTTATTTTTCATATTACTTAGCTACAATGTATTATTTTCTCCCTCATTCTAAGAGTTTTATGTTCTCATTCATTCCATCCATTTAACAAATATGTATGATCTTGGAGGCGAGATGTAGATTTGGCAACACTGTGATACCGATCTGGCAACTATGTTCAGCTAACCGCTTGAGTAAGCAACAAAGAGGACATTCTTCCGTGTCTTATTTATGGAGTTCCCCTAGCTTTATTGGGTAAGAATCCTACAACCTCACACCTCTGTCCTAAGTGTCTAATAGATTTTTGTTTGGAACCTTTGGTTAACTTTACTTCTGAAACATTTGTGTATGGATATATTTCAGTATGAAATACAAAGTCTTTGGTTAACTGAATTGAAAAATTAAGAGATCTTTACTGTCATTTTTTCTATTTTGTGTATTATAATGTAAAACTTGCCAACAATAAAACAAACCAAAACTTATACGAACACAAAGTTAAAAAAAACAACAATAACTAATCAAAATCGCTATTTCAGGGTTGGAGTCAGACGGTGCGGCCTTGGTTCCCTGATACTAGTACTGAAGGGGTCCACCAGCCGATCGTGTGAAGCCCTACTGGAGGAACCTGCCCACTCACGGAGCTTGGAAAGAACGCTCCGAGGCTTACTGGAAGGCTCTGTGTAAGTGTCCAGAGAGAGTGTGAGAGGGTTTTGTATGTTTTGTATGTACTGGACATACTACAGTGGGTTTAGCATCCTTCTTCATTACATTGTACTGTAGTACCGAAGAACGAAGTTGCTGTTTGGGCAGGTAAAGCTGTAAGTAGCCATAAAGGCCTGTCATAGCACTGCCCCACCATGTTATCACTGTGGGTGATACTTTACATAGTGCTAACCGTGCTTCATAAAGACTCAACAGCAGTACCTATCTGCACCACGCCATCTTTACCAGTGCTATGACAAGACAGTGTCATAACAAGACTTCTGTATTAGAGCCCTGTGTGTCACTCCTACATTGTACCGTGGCTGTTTGTGTTTCCTACCAACTTAGAAGAAAAATAACACTTGCTGGGAGGTTCCAAGCTTAATTCCAATGCTGGCTGCTCTCTGATATTTGGCAATGGCATAATTTAAAAGTAACTTTTTTTCCTTTACCCTTGGCGATAAAAAAAAAAAAAAAATTAATTATTTACCTGATGGCAATAATCACAGGCTTGTAGAGAACCCAATGAACTAAGCAATGTGATAAATTTGACCAAATGTGGGCAGCAGGTGGATTAAAAAACCATCGTTAACAGCATCTTTTCACAAGTCCCTTTTGTTTCTTCTCAAACCATGTGACGAGAACATCCATGTTTCGGGGACTATAGGAAGACTGTTGATCTGAACTTTCACCATCCCCCCCCCTTTATTAGTCTTGTACAAAACACTAGTATGCTGGTGGGACATATTCTCTTTCCCTCCCTTAAACATTAAGGAATCCGTACCCCCAGGGGGGTTGTGTTGTTGTAGTTCCCCAGAACTGTCTGGCTAAGCAGCCCCGAGTCCTGTTGACCGAAGCCTCGCCAGATGCTCGTCGCCCCTGAAGGGCTAGGGTGAGTGTAATCTGTCTCTGGAGAGAAGGCAGCAGGGAGTGGATCTTCAGCACCATGGGCTTGCACCCCCGGGCCAATGCCCCCACTGTCCCGCAATCCCCTTGCAGTGCCACCCAATCGCGCGATCTCGCCAGCACCTAAAGAAAAGTAGTACAGGAAAGAGACAGACAGAACGGGCTAAGGTAAGGTAAGTATGCAAACAAAAACTCGCTCTGGATAGGACCTCCCTCACCCTCAAGGGGTTCATGTTTGCTAGTTAGATGGCCACAGCCCAAATTGCTTTATCTTTAACTTGACCTAACATACTAAACTATACTGTAATCTACCTAAACCTAACCTACTCTAACCCTTGTTCTGGGGTGTGGTGTTTGACCCTGTTTCCTCTATACAGTGGCCAAATATATTTAACTCATTCCAGTATGACGATGGTCTTATGGTAATGCTACTGCATTCTGATAATTTCCTTATCTTTTTGATTGGTGTCACATACTCCACAATGTTGAGGAAATTCTTCAAGTGGGGATGCACATTACTTTACCATAATGCAAATATTTATATTGTAGAGATATCTATTTCATCAATCATTATTCTGACACCCCTTTTCAGAGGAGAGCACTGCAGAAAGGTATGTCCCATTGCAGAAACTGGCTCCTGGCTCTTAGAAATGCCACAACTGCCCCATTTCCCCTAAATTATTAAAACCATTAGCATTGGAAGATCAAACCCAGAGCAATCCTTCACCCGATGGCATTTCCACCACTGTTTGCCATTTGCTTTACCCGTGGGTAGTGCTTGTAATTGTGTATGTAAAAAAAGAAGAGTGTGTATCTTACAATAAAGCTAGAATTGTTCTTTTGTAATTGAGGCACAGAATAAAAATTAGCAAAGGAGAGCAGGTGGTAAAACTAGATGTCTAAGCAATCCTACGCCACCTAAGGATCCTTCCTGGGGTACTTGTCCCTGAATGACTGGTGTCTACAACCGTCCGCCCTCCATTATAGAGGTATTATCAAATTAATGTACAGTCACTTCAATAGTTTTCCCTACGTCCATAGTGTAATTGAAATATTTAATTTTGCCTCTAGGTAAGATGTTGGTGTCAGAGGGGTTCCTGCAAGAGCGAGTGATGAGCGGTGGTGGTAGTGGAGGATGGGGAGGCCGGGTGGACGAGGGGGTCGAGGGAGTTGGACGGGCTCCGGCTCCACCTTCTCGTATGACGCCATATGATCTGGACTACAAGGGATCCTCGGCTCTCTCGATGTGCAATGTAAGAAATATCGACCGTACGTATGTTCAGTACTGTACGGTACAGTACTCTGCAATGTTTTTGTGTTTATAATAACTTGTGTGCATTATAGATAGTTCACATGTCCTCCCTGTAATGGTCATTTGTTACTTGTAAAAAAAAATAGAAATAATCTATTGAGTCCGAGATAGTGTTCAAATGTAAAGCAATCAATTGTGTCGCTAGAGTGTACCTATGTTGCTACTTCCCATTTTATTCCAATTTTCATTAGCCCATTTTAAACGGTTACAGTATACAGTTTATGAAGGAGTTCTAGAATTCAAATGCGTAAGAACTACAGTAGTCCCTCGAATTTTGCGGCCTCAAATTTGGCGAAATTTCGATTTTGCGAACGGGACCCAAGATTTGACCTTTTTTGCGGGACTTGATAGTTGCGATATTACTTGAGTTTTGGCGGGTGTCGCCAAATGATACAGGGTTTCCGCACTAGTTTTCGGGGGATGGGTAGCAGGATCGTGACGGCTGGCCGCCCTGCGGCCCATTGTTTACTGTTTATTTTTTTTTTATTGTTTTTTTTTTTAAGAGACAATGAACGGACAGGAAGGAAAAACACAGATAAAACAAACAGGTCCATGTGCCTAAAGGCCTCCTCCATTCATAACATGTTTGTAACAACTGGATTTAAACATTTGTTGATTGTACTTTTGTGGAAAGCAATTTCGAGGGAAGTGAAGTACAAAGAGTAGTAGCTCTGGGGATAAATGAATTCTGATAAGCATAAGTTCTGCATTGTGGAGGAGAAAGTGTAATTCCCTGGGCGCTCTCAGCTGCCCTAGTTCTACGGGGAACGATGTGGAGAGGCGGCACAATTACAGCAAGTTCCTCGGAACCAGTGCTGTGAAAATATCTGTAGAATACTTCCAGGGATGCAATCGTTGCTTCGTATGGCTAATGTATTAAGGTCCTGTGTGATTGGCAGGGTTATTGATTAATCTACTAGCTTTATTTTGAATTTTGTCCAACTGCCTCAATGCAACTACTCCACTTCCACCCCACAGAGGTAAACATTAATCCATCCTGAGAGCGCACATGACTTTTCTATATTACGGCCCAACTGCTCGTCAGTGAAGAATTCGCGAACTCTGTACAGGAGTCCCAGTTTTTTAGAGGCATTCTTAGTCATGCTTCTAAGAGATTTTTCCAGCTCAAGTTAGTAGTTAATGTTACACCGAGAATGTCAATACTAGTTGAATTGGGAATATTTACATCATTAAAAAATATATGGGCAGGCAGTGAGATTCTTTCGGTTAGAAAATTGAATGTACTTGGTTTTCCTGTGCATTAAAGGAAACTTGATTCTCTTGTCCCCAGTCATTCATTCTAGAAAGGTCCTGGTTCAGAGAAATTGCTGTGTTTATTTTGTTGTAATTTATACAGATCGGTTTGGGTGAAAGAATTGGGAATGTGAAGGAACTGTGGAGTGTTGAGTCATCTGCGTATGAATGTATTGGATTATGAGTGGTAGATATGATATCCTTCATATGAATGTGGAACAGAGTTGGGGCCAAAACTGATCCCTGTGGAACACCAGCATTTATTGAGGTGAAATTGAGAATATAGGCCATCTACCATTACACGTATTTTTCTGTTATGAAGATAAGAAGAAATTAGTGGAACTAATGATGCAAGGCCGTAGTGTGGACATCTTTCTACAATAAGGATTGATGCCAGACTCTATCAAATGCCTTTGATATATCCAGTGCTATTTTATGTGTTTCACCATGTTGGTCTGTAGCTTGGTTGATTTGATGCGTAAGAAGTCAAAGAATGTCTGCAGTTGAGCGCCACTCGTCTAAAACCATATTGCCTAGCACTGATTAATTTATTAATTCTCGCAGATGCGTAAATTATTTGATTATTTCATATAATGGCAAAAACTGGTTGGCCCAAGAGTGGAAGTTATAGCTATTGGTCTGGAGTTTGATGGATCTGAAGAGGCACCTTTTTTAGGAACTGGATGGATGTTTGCTTCTTTCCAGGGTACGGGGAAGCATGAGGTATGAGTACACACACGTAAACATTTTGCCAATACAGGAGCGAGCACCAAGGAGCAATTCTTAAGTCCTATTGGATGAATTTTCAGCTGGACCCGGAGCCCTTATCTACTGAGAGATTCTGCAAAATAGTTGTGGACATGTCCTGGTGTTGATCTTAAGGTGAGGGAATTTCAGGTGAATTAAAATTAAGTACAGGGACATCTTGATTTATTTCATCTAAGGTTGAATTTTGGGGTGGAGAAAATATCTGCAAGAAGGTTAGCTTTACCTCGTGTTTCACTTAGCAAGATTGCCAGTCGGAGATGTTTAAATGTGGAATGGATGAAGCAGTAGTGAAGTTGGATTTGAATGAGGTTAAGAGTAGAACCAAAATATTTTGTTATCATTTGGATTAATTTAGAAGTTTATTTGCCTGCTTATGGAGAAAGTTTGATTTAGTTTGTTTAATACAGTTTTGGGCATGATTTCTGATGGTTCTAAAGTAATTAAAGGCTTCATGTGTTTTGGATCTTGTGTATGCATTGGTATTCTATTGCTTTTTGTTCAGTTACTCTAGCACAATTATGGTCAAACCATTTAGGTGAACTAGATCGTTTACTGTACTTTTTATGAGGAATAAAAGTTTCCATTCCAATTTTTACAAAATCTGTTGTATTTGGCGGCAAGGTGGAGTGTGCATCATTAGAAACGAAAGAGGTCCAGGGAATATCAATAAAGAAACCTTGAAGACCCTCCCCTTCTGCCCTATTCGTAATGCCATTTAGTCCCCAAAACAGGTTCAGATTGGGAAGGTTTGTGTAGGTGATAGACCGTGGCCTGTATCAGACAGTGATCATAATATCCAAGTGGGGACCTGACTGTAACATCATAATTTTCTGGAATTTGTTGTTTAAAATAAGTCCCTAGGTGGGAAGTATGATTATGATTATCTGGTAGCACGGGTGGGTTGGTTGACTAGTTGAAATGCGATTAAATGAAGTCTGCAAAGAGCGCACATTCAATACCAGCAACATCATCAGTCCTTGCTGAATGAGTGACTCCATTCAACATTATGGCCATTAAAATCACCCCAACCCAGTGATTTCAGAAGAATCATTTAAGTTGAGGACCCTGAGTTGTGAGGACAGAGAATCAAAAAGACTTTGCTCTGGAGGAGTATTTTGGGGAACGGTAGATGCAACATATGTAGTTAAATTTACCAGCAGAAATTAATTTGTATATAGAATAATCAAAATAGGGAACAATTTGAAACTCGTACCGTCCTCCAGGGCAATTTCAGATTTTGCGAAGCAACATACACCACGCTTTAGGTCTGAAATTTTGGAGCAGTTTGATAACCCTGGACAATTTAAATCTAGGATGTGTCAGATGTGGATGTTACTTTAGTCTCTGTCAAAAAAAGGAGAGTATGATTCTTCTTGAAGAAATTGGTGTACAGAATTGATGTTAGAGTGCAGGCCCCTTATATTCCTAAAGAACTATCTTTACTGACAAGCAGCTTTGGGACATTGCAATGCTCATTGACAAATACGATTATAGATTCTCCCACGCTCCCTAGCGGTCTCACCAACGCTCTCATAATCGACTTCCTTGGGCAAAATTGAAGTGTTTACTGTGCCCTGTGTCCCCTGAAACTGTATTTCTGTGTTTTTTCTTTATTGTAGGATATATAATTAAGTGTATGTGTCCCATAATGGGTGGTACAAACAAGGACTAAAATCACCAAAAAAGAGGCCGTCAATGATGATGAGATGTCGACCATCATTCAATTAATCCCATAAAGGTTAGGTTATTTTGACATTTGCGATTTTGAATTTTGCGGGCGGCAATGTCGACCATATTCTCGCAAAATGTCGAGGGAGTACTGTACTTCAAATAGCCCGCTTACTTTCACAAGTTCTTCCTGAACTAAATATAATTATGTAATGAGTACAAAATATAGTGAAGAAAGGTTGATTGTATACATACTTGGTTGTTGTTGTTAGTTCCCTAAGCTGCCTGGCCGAACAACGCCCGAGTCCCTGATGAAGTCCATGGCCACGATCGGTCTTTCCCACAAGAGCTCTCATTGAGTGTAGAGTGTGTTGGTTGGCGTAAGTTGGTTGTGTGAAATGCAGTCTTCTATTATGTGTTTTAATGGTATGGGGTGCTGTGTTACATCCCTGGCCGGAGTCGACAACGGAGTCATCCAGTCTCTTCTGATAGCTCAGGAGAGCTGGATGGTGTCCGCAATCTCAGCCTGAGCCAGGTGGACTATGTCCTCCCCGCGAGGAAAGGGGGATTCGGAATGATGGATTTCGTGAGGTCGTGCATGCAGCTGGCGTGTTGTCTGTTATTGAGTGGATGGATCGGTGAGAGATAGGATTATTGATGTGCTTCTGGAAGTTGGTTCGGGGTGGGCAGGGAGGGAGAGAGGACAATAATTGTTGTTGTGATACCATGTGCTGGGTGTTGTTTTGATATTTCTTGGTGTCTGTTGGTGTGTTGCCATGTCAGTTTAGTGGGTGGTCGTTGGTTCGTGTCGGCTGCTGCCAGGCAGTGAGTGCCTCTCATGTCCAGATGGTCTTTGACTTTGAGGATTTTGGTTTCTTGATGTAGGTTATCTTTGGGTGCCGTAGCTGTGCAGGCCTGTAATGATCTTCAGGTCTTTGTTTTGAATCGTCCTGTAAGGTC